>APFE030170886.1:21473-43691 GCA_000404065.3 Pinus taeda | reverse complement strand
GATCAATAAAGAATCATTTCATATTATTTCTGGGTTTATTTGCATTGTCTTATATTTTCATATCAGATCTATAATATTCTTGGGTTAGATCTACAACAAGTGGTATCAGAGCTATAACAAGTGGTATCAAAGCTATAACAGAGAATGTTGAATTAAGAAGACTCCTACAAGAAGCAAAGAAGGATAAACAAATGTTGCAACATCAGTTATAAGGCAAGGAGGATGCCTTGGAAAAGTTGCAACATAATAACCCTAAGGTAAAAAGTGATTCTTCAATTTCATTTTCCTTTTATGATGATGATTTTGCTACTTTTCAGAAACATACTACAACAATTGGATCAAAATTGTTGAAAAAAATGGGGTATCAAGGAAAGGGCATTAGCATTAATGGCTAAGGCATTGTGCATCCCATCAAAGTGGAAGAATTGCCTCGTTATGTAGGACTTTAGTATGTTAGAAAAGAGGTTGGAGAATGCTCCAAGACAAGCAATGACCAACCAATGACGGATGATGGAAGCACCTCATCACATTCCATTGATAGTGAGGACTCCATGGGCACTTATCAGAGGCGCACCAAGAATAAGCGTTCCAAGATGATCCATAAATTTTGGAGGAGAAAGAATCATTGTAGCCACTACAATAAGGATGGACACCAGAGAGCCACATGTTGAATACTCCATGCCCAGAAAGCACCTATGAAGGAACCGGTTGGTGAATGTATTCAACAAACGAATCCACCTCAAGGAGATGACCCATTCACTTTGTTGAGTGAAAGACGGTTTTACTAGATATAGTAGCTTGTCATAGCCGCATTTTGTAAATCATATGTTGTGAAATGATTGTAAAAATGGTGATGCATTTTCCATCACTTATGAAAGCAACATGATGATATTTTGGCCTTTTGTTGATCGTTGGGGTATTGGTTATGATTTTAATGTAAACTTGACCAAAGAGTGTGTTATAAACACTTGCCAAGTATGGGATTGTTTGACGTATGTTTGTCCTTGTATGTAATTTGCAAAGAATGTACTACATAATTGTAGAGAGTAAAATTGTCAGTTCATCACTTATGGCTCTGAAGAACAAAGGTGAAGAAGAAGGAAGTATGGCATGTTAAGGCATTTGTTCTGCAAACAAGGGAGTACAACAAATTTTAGATTGTGTCCATGCTTTTGGAGGACCAAAAGCTCCTCGATGGGGAGGAATGATCCAGGTGACTCTAGAAATGCTCAGCAGTCAAAATGGGCTTTGAAAAGGCTCATAAATTAAAGTTCTTGGATTGCAATGAAACTAGGGTCAAATTGAAGAGTTTGTCACAATCTTTCCAATGGTGCAAACGACACCTAAATCCGACATCGTGTGTGAAAATTATAGTCAGTCATAGTTTTGGTCAACTAGGCCCCTTGGCTAAAGTTAGTAGAGTGCCAACTAAATTTGGAGTCTGGCTAAATTTGGCAGAAATTAATGAGCCAACGATTTAACACTTCGCGGCGACGATACCCAGTAGCCAAAACTGGCGAAATTGTCACCGCTTTAAATTGTGTAGTAACCCTAAAAAGTCGCCACCAAATTTTTAACTATTATTATTAAAAATATATATATATAAATGTTGGGGTGGCAGGGCGCCACCGCCGCCAACCCCCTAGCACATATGTTATATATTCCAATGTTACGGGTCAGGGCTGTAGGTGACCCAGACCCTGCCCGACCATTAAAACGAACGGCTACGCCATATATATATAAGGGTTCGGTAGGTCTCGAACCTTCCCTGGTAGTCTGGGCAGCCCACACCATGGGCGACCCCACTCACTAGTTACCAAAACTAAACAATGTACCATAAACAGGTGGGTCGCGGGTTGGCTCCTGACCCACTCCTAATCGAATACCCTTTGCCAACCTCATGCCCAATGGGCACCACATTGTTTAATCTGCTTGATTTTTAATATAAAGCTCAACATTTTGTCAATTGGATTACGGAACCCAAAATGGAGAGCGCACAACGGAACCTTGAGCCAACATGCAAATCGATGCATGGAACAATGTGCTAAAGGAATCTATGAGGAATCCTGGAGATTCCCTTGGAGCCAATTTTTCATTGTGCCATAAATATGCCAAGTTTATACTCAAATTAATCAGAATTTTACGAGGAGTTTGATGGTGCCGATGTACTTATGACATGAGCAATGAATTTTCAGTCAACTTGCAGAACAAAATCTCTCAGAATCTTTGAGATTCTCTCGGGGCCCAAAATTGATAGTTTTAGAACCAGACCAACTTTATACTCATTATTGTCGGTTTTTCACAAGGAACATGATGGTGTGACTAAATTCTTCATCTGAGTAGCCGATTTCTAGTCAACCAGTGAGAAGGAATCTTTGGGGAATATTTTGAATTCCTGGGGTCCAGATTTTGACTGAAATAGAAAGGGGCCGAGTTTACAATCTTTTTCATGAATTTTCGCTAGGAATTCAATGGTGCAATCAATTCTTCAGGCCTTCCCTGGAAGTGGAGGTATAAGGAGTCTTTTGTCCATGCATGTCATTTTATTTCGCTAAAGATTAGTGAAAGAGGCCTCCCCACATTGAGCAGGGCCTAGAGATGTAACCCACATTGGGTGAACTCTGTTATCAACTTGTTTGTCTTTGTCTCATGGTTGTCATTTATTTCTGCTTCTTTTATGTGTATGCGTCTTATGGTTATATGCCCTTTTAAATGCAATTTTGTATGTATCTTCGAAGTGAAAAGATCCAGATCAAGTCTGGTTTCAGAGCAGGTCTTATGTTGAAGTGAATTGCAAGTGTATGATAATCAGAGCAAAGCTCCAAAGAGGTGAAGGAAAACTTAAGTCCTCTGATTCAGAAGCGGGGCATGCAACACGAAGAGGGAAAATGGAAAATGAAGATGCTCGGCTAGAGGAAGAGCAAAACTATCGCAATGCCTTTTATGCCTTGGCAGAAAAAATGGACAAATTGTTTACAAAGTATGAGAAGACAATGACTAAACCAGAGAAGAAGGAAGGACTAGATAATCATGCCTCGGTGAATCATGAAGGAGGAGGAGAAGAGACTCTTGAACCTCCCTCTCCATCTTCTAGTGAAAGTTCCTTTTCTTCCTCTTCTCATCGTTTAAGAAGTAGAAAAACTCATATAAACCCTTTTTCAAGTTGGATGTCAAGTTTGATTTGCCTGTGTTTAATGGAGAATCTAATGCAGAAAAGCTAGATAATTGGATCTGAAAGGTTGAAGTATATTGTCGCATACAACAAATCAAAGAGGATGAAGCCAAGATCCAGCTAGCATCTCTTCAATTGATTGGCAATGCTCTTGTTTTGTGGGAAGGAAAATTGCAGAAAGGTGGTAAGAGTAGTCATAAACTTCTTTCATCTTGGTTTGAGTTTGTTTTTGCTTTAAGAGGACAAATTTACTCGTTGCGTTATACATAGAAGGCCATGATGGAATGACAACATTTGAAACGAAGTAAAGGTCAAAATGTTCAAAATTTTACAAAGGAGTTTAGAAAAAAGGCATTAGCATTGAATGTTCCACTAGACTCTCTTGAGACGTTGATGAAATATATTGGCTCTTTGCATAGTTATTTGCATCATTCATTGTTATTATTTGAACCTAAAATCTTGATAAAGCTAGTGTGAAGGTTGTACATCTTGAAAGCAGGGGGAAGCATGAGCAAGATGACCGCCCAAAGAGGGCAGCAATAACTAATAGAAAAGAAGCAAAGCCCTCTTGTACTCATTGTGAGAAAGAAGGGCATGATGAGGAGCATTACTAGAAATTGCATCCAGAATTGAGGCCAAAGAAGAATGACAGAAAAGAGAAGCAGAAGACAGTTGCAACTATGCAACCAGACCAAGAATTTGAACCAGATAATGATGAAAAGATCACTGTTGCAATATTTGCAGGCGTTGGACTAATTGACCTGGGATCATACTCAGGTGATGAGATGAAGATTGAAGCTCTTGGGATTGCATAAGATGGACCTATCAACTTGGGTTTCGAAGCAGGTGACGAGGCAAAGATTTCAGCAGATGTTGTGCCAAAAATGAGGAGGGCGCCAAATACTACAGGGCTCCAAGAAATAAGGCTCCAAGAAATCGAAGATATCAACTAAAGAATTCAAGTAGAGAATGTTGAACTAAGATGACTTCTACAAGGGGAACTAGAGGAATTGGATCAAAATTATTGAAAAAAATGGGGTATCAAGGAAAGGGCCTCGACATTAATGGCCAAGGCATTGTGAATCCCATCAAAGTGGAGGAATCACCTCGTTATGCAGTACTTAGGTATGTGTTGTAGCGGCTACAACCACCCTCAAAAATTTTGCCTTAGCTTCATTTTGGAGCCTCCCTACCAACCTTTCACAACACCGTGTCTTGCTTCGTCAAGTACACAAGCTTCAGTAATTTTCCTTGCAGAAAGACAACCTATCTGTCAAAGCTTGATGCATTCCCCTCACAAGTTGTTCCTCCGGACTTGGTCCAGCTGCAGGTTGAGCAGCTCCTTCAAGAAATTGTACAATTTTGGAGGGCAACCAGCCTTCCCTCCAGAAATTGTGCAATTCTGCATGGCAACCTACTAGGCTCCAAAATTGCGCAATTTTGTCAGTCATGCTTCATCAAGAAAATTGCGCAATTCTTCCCAGCAGAGCTGCTCAGCCTAGGAATTACACAATCATGGGCAGCAGTCAGCTACTCTACCCAGAAATTGCGTAAATCTCCTAGGCAGCCAACCCAACTCCCATCCACAAATGCATATTTTATCCTAGTAGTTGAGCAGCCTCTTGCATGTGCAGTTGGGTTGACTAGTTCCTCCTCAGACCAAGGAAACTTGACTTGCATGCATGGCTTGCTTTTTCCTGGAATATCAAAAGGAAACATGCAAAAAGAATCCCTTGATTCAAGGAGCTACTTTTAGCAACCAGAGGTTACATGCAAAGATCGTTTTAGAATCTTCCCTCCAAGTGTCATTGTTTCTTAGATTTGTGGCATGCATGTCACGAGCCCAAACTTATTTATTTGACGCATCAGAGCTCATTCTTTCACATCGATCTTGGAGCTTTGACATACCACAACACATCCAGGACTCTTTGACACATCCAACTTAGCTATTCACGAGTAAGTGGTCTCAACTTGTCTTTTTCAACATTTTTGTTGCTTTTTGTGTTTTCGCTTGTGTGAGTGTTGTTTGCTTGATTTCTTTGAATGCCTGATGTTTTTTACATGAATACTAGTTTTTGCTAGCACCGTTTAAGTTTTCGTTGTTATCTCATTGTTGTTGCATGCATGAAACTATTTTTTACGAACGGTTGTTGACTCGATGACTCGCTTCACCCACATGTGTGTTGTTCTGTTTTCTCACTCTTTCATTCAATGTTTGCATGCACGATCAATCACTTTTGCTTTCACTCAATATTGACATGCATTCGCTTTCACATTTGCTTTCAATTGCTTGTTGACGAGCCTGGCCAGCCTTGGCTTGGACTCTGCCTCATCGAGACAACATTGCATAAACTGGAGAAGAAAGGCTCCGTCTTCCTCTGCAGAAATGCGCATTTCTGCCCAGGAACTATCCTCCAGGATTGCTTTGTACATTTCTGAGGGACAGTGACTGCTGGCCCAAAAAATTGTGCAATGTAGTCACTGAGCCTGCAATCATTGCCAGCTGGAATTGTTCATTGCAAATTCCAACAGTCAGCAGCTAGTCTCGATTGCGCATTGTGCAAATCCAGCAACCAGTCTTACCTCCTAGATAGGCTAGATTGCCTTTTGCACAATTTTGGTAGCCAGTCACCCAGCCTCCCAGAAGAAATTGCGCAATATTTACCTATCAATCCCCGGGTATGTGTCATGTCATTCCCGAATTTGCTTTGGTTTTCGCTGACAGATTTCTTGCCAAGCATGTCGCTTTGTCTCTAGATCTTTCAAGTGTTCATCTGCCTCTTAGCGATATAGGATCAATGGCTTCCAAGAGAGAAGGATTAAAGAACACCAACAGAAGTGAAATTGGAGCAACAATTGAGCAAGTGTCCTCAAGTCTACCGATCTATGAAGATACCAAGTTGCTTCTAGACAAAGACACCAAGCTAAAATGGCAAGAGGTCAATGAAGCATTTGCAGGCACTTTTAGGGAAGACCTCAAAGACCTCCAGGTGTATGTGAACATTCACAAGTCCGGCTTGTACTGGATTGCATGTAGATACCCCGCATACCCATGCACGGACATGATACACTTGATTGTCTTGCACACTGATCCCGAGACAATGACTTTGAGCAATGTCAGTGGGACAAAGATTGCAACATTCTGGGCATAAGATTATAATGAGACGTATCAGATGTTAGAGCCCTTGACTATCATGGGACTCCCTTCAACTTACCCAGCAACGGTGCCAACTCTAGAGACATTTTGAAGAACTGGGTAAAGGAGCCGACTAGACTCAGGATGACACCCAACTAGATCTACAAGACAAAGATAATTTGGAAGGCGTACAATACTTGGTCATATTTGCATGTCGACTATATGGCCAAGAAAGCACAAAAACCTTCCCACAGAGTTGGGTGATCGCGTTGGACCAACTGGCCAAAGAAGGAAAGCCATGTAACTGGTCCGACATGTTGGCTCATCAGCTGAAGGAACAGGTAATAAAGGCTCGACAGTCACCCAGAGGTATGAAAGAAGAGGTCTACATGTCCACCTACATCTTAGATGCAATCTATGCCCAACAAGAGTTCCCGGGCTTGGAGTGGGCATGGTCACCAGCGGAGACTGTTGTGAACACGTATTGTAATTTGTTATCCGAATGCAGCTTTAGAGGAGTTATCACACGATTGTCTCATCATTTTGTCACCCCAGTTTACAAAATGATATTCGAACATGACCCACCCTGCATGTCGAAGACAACAATGGAGGCACTAATAGACATTGTTGATTGGTATGCCTCATCGTCCGGCACCTTCATATGAATGTTCAGCATGGAGAAGCCTTTGCATGTTCTACCGAAGTTTGCCTTAGACATACTCGTCATGTAAGAAGTAGCATATCACATCTCGGCAAGATTGACAGCTAGACTGCATCGGAAGAAGAAGGCACCTTGGCTCGCTCTTCCATTGCGAATTGGGTTATACGAGATCCAGATTTTCAAGCAAGCGGATGTGAAAGCAGAACAAATGAAGAAGTATCTATTCGACCTCCAAAGTTACAATCCGTATGACCCACATTGTCTTGTGAAAGATCACTACACGAGAGTATAGTTCAACTGGATCCACGGGGCATTTCATTGGGCGAAGGAGGACCCATGGAGATATTGCTACAGTTTCTCTAGACCCAATGAATAGGTCGGCTTCATTGTGGATTGGTTAGCGAAGCAACGGGAAGTAGCATCCCAGAGAGCATCGGCACCAGAAGCTGCAACATCAGCAGAAGTAAGCATACCAGTGCGTGACAAGGGAAAGAGAAAGATTGTTGATCACATGGAGGAAGAGAAACACTGAAATTCTGAGCAGATCCACTTGTGGAGAAAGCATCTTTGGATATAGAGGTAAAGAGGCAACATCAGGACAAGCGAATTGCGCAAAGGCAGAAGGAGAAGAGAAGAATGGAAGAAACAAAGAAGGAGTTGCATGCGCTGAAGGAGCAACTCTGGAAGGAACAAGAATTGCACAAATTGGAGAGGGAAGTGCAACAACAATAGGTACAATAGGGAGCGCAACATGTGAAAACAGATGAAACAACGACCATACTGGTAGTGGACTCATCAGAACAGCTAGCATCAGGTAGATAAGGTGAACCATCGCAGGAGTAGGACTTCGCTCGTGAGATAGAGAAAGTACTTCAACATTTGGATATAGATACGGAGCAACGGGAATTGGAACAAAACAGCGACCTCATGCCTCACCACCAAGAGGTTGACTTACTCGCTTCACCGCATCCAGAAGATGAGCAAGTCTTAAGCGACCAAGGAGGCACCGAGATCCTTGGAGATCAACCATAAGGAGAGATGCAAAACATCTCATTCAATGAGTCTCAACATAGAGTTGTGCAATCTCGTAGAGTGTCGACATCGGATGACCATACATCTCCTGCGCAAGTTGAGGAACAACTGATCATGTCTAACGTGCGCAAACATCCAACAACCTTGGCCAATGCTACCATAGTGTATGCCGAACCCACTAGCTCAAGTGTTCACTTTCTAATAGCTAAGAATGATCGAATGGCCAAGCAAGGAGGAGTGTTGGTGACAGGGTCCACCAAAGCTAAACTAAAGAAGGTAATACTAGATGAAGTATTGTCCCTTGACACAGTTATGCGAGCATTGTACTCCAAATTTGGTATTGTGCATAAAGTGGTTGTCCATCTCAACGGATGACAGCAACGATGTGCTAGAAGAGCATGTATCTTGGCGAACTAGCATGTTGTTATTGATTACATGCAAACATGGACGATGAGATATAAGAAAGCCCCGCTTCACTTGCCTAAGATGATGAAGGCCAGTGCGGTTGAGTTGAAGGCATGTATCTGGAGTTAGATCCAGAACTATGAAGAGCTCCCGCGACTCATCACTAGTGTACAAGCTTCCCATGCACGTGTATTCAAGAGTATGGATGTTATGGTGCACGCACATGCGATCCCATCTATTGGGACTGTTACCCAGGTGAAGACAAAGGCATAGGTCCGACTAAAGCTTGACTCGTACTTCAACGAGTTGATGCACATTGCCGCCAGGTAAGACTTGCCCATAAGTACAAACATCATGCACAAGTATGTTCCTAGGTCCAGTCGCATTGAAGACAATGATGTGCATCCTTACATACGAGTTGGAAAGAGGAGCCCGAGCAGTGTACCCGGATGTTATGGTGGCAAGAGTCAGGTTCCAAGAAGATGTCACCTTGGAGCACACGAACACCATTGCAAACTACTGATCTTGGCATCAATATGTTACTGTTGATCAGCGTGAGGATGTTGAGGAGTTGGACTTCCACGGTTGTCTAAGTCATAGTGATGTCTAGCATGGCTTGCTCAAGCAATTTTGTCTCACATGGGTACATGTGCATTGTAATGTAACATCTTGTCAAGTGTAAGTCAAGTGTCGATAATTGGATGTAAGAGTCATAGAGTAGATGAAGAGTCATGAGGGTAGATGAACTGTCACAAAGGGGAATGTCAAGGGTCACCCCACCCTTTGCTATAAATAGTCCCTCGTGACTCATTGTAAAGGATTTTGGTCAGCGAAGCTTCCGATAAGACTATCTTGGAGAGAGCTTAGACAGTATTGTAATGAGCCTTGACTTCTCCATTGTGCTGAGCTATTACATCTCTTTTGAGGAGCAAGCAGTTGTGGCTATAACGTTCCGCTATCAGAACTAGTGGTTGGACATGGATGTATTATATGACAGGAACTTACACTTCTTAATATAACAAAAGCCAACGTGTTTCATGCATATGTTGCATTGTATTCCATGCTATCTGGTTTACTCTAAATGATATATGTATCTATTTACTTACGTATGCATGTATAGCTATTTGCGTATGTATGTCTGAATCTTTCTGCAATGTGTTGTTGGTTTACCGTCACTTTGGATTGCTAGCTAACTTGCCTTCCATGTTGTGATGCATCTTTGCTCATGTGTTCCCTTCTTAACTGTGTGTTATCAAAGGTTTCCAAGGGGCGCACTCATTTCAACCCCCGTGCGTTAGAACCTCTCATGCACCTTCCTTGACTCACTGCAGCTGTCACACCCTTGCTACCAATAGAGTTATCTTACTTTCCTCTGTGCAAAATCGTAGTCAAGATATTACCATACGACCCACTATTGGGACTCCTACACCAAACGGTCTGAGGTCCAATTGGGACTTCTTATTAGGGAGATCCCCTGACATGTTGGTGGGTCCAGCGCTGTCAACATTTATGGCGCTAGAAGAAGGGCCAGATGACAAGTTGTGTCCTCTCATCTTGTTTTGAACCTTGGCATATCTTTCATGGATTCTTGCACTCTTCTCCCTCCGTGATGTTTTTCGAACCATGAAGATGTCACCATCACGAGAGAGTTTTTCGATCACTTGTCCACTTACATGTATGATGGTGAAAGCGAAGTGGCCTGGCCTGAGTTTCTACATGACTTTCTTTCCATGCTTCATGAGGAAGATGGATGTTCTGAAGAACAGGCCAGTTTGCTGCTTGCATACACACTTCGAGAATCTCCACATCGGTGGCTGTCTAGCCTATCGGCTGGCAGCGTGCACTCAATTGAGCACTTATGTGATCTCGTTGAAGGCACTTTCTATCATTTTGATCCAGACCATCTTGAACAAAAAAATGTACAACAACAGAAGGCCTTGCATGAATCGACTATGGATTTTTGGCAATATTTCCATGATTTGTATTTTCAAGCTCTGAAGAGCTAGATGAAATTTTTATATCATTGGGACTGATTCGAGTATTGCATTAAGAAATTTGCTCGTCCCAAGAAGAAGTTTGAAATCAAGCCTTGCTGAGTATTATTCAGTGATGGAGCTACGCAATCACAGGCGGATGCGGTCATTATCACAAGTGATTCTCTGCCATCCCCTCATCAAACATCTCCACCACTGCAAAGTGATGTTGAGGATCATGCTCACACACCGGTTCAGCTGTTGCATCCTCCCAACATCACTTCGATTAATTTTTGTGCAAATTTGGTTGAGTCCATCGAGTTGTCATATGCATTTTGCTCCACAAACTCCGTCTTCACACTCGATTGTCCCTTCGGATGATACTATCTTTTGTTCTTCCATTTTGAACTCTACGCTTGTTGTGAATGAGGAACAAGCCACTAACGGAGTTGATGTTGCACAACCAACATGAGTTGTCATTCATGAAGAGTATGGGTGGGAGTTTGAGCATCAACACTTGGCGAAGGATGACCCCCTTCCGTCCGAGCACCCTTCGTTTCTTCCTGACATCTTTGGTGAACCTGCCATCCATGATTTCGCACATGTATCTTCATCCACGGATGCACCCATCGTTGATCACTCATAGGACACATCGGATGTCAATTTATCATTCGACAATGGAGAGGATAAGTTATTCATTGAAAATCCACTTGATCTTTCATCTGCCTTTTCTGGAAACATAGAGGATAAATTTGTTCGCTTCTTATCTACCCCTCTGTTTGATTCATCAGATCATGAGGATGTTGATGAAATCATTTTTTTTTTTTTTTTTTTTTTTAATCGTGGCTATAGTGATCCATTTGCTCCCATATTCGATCACGATCATGATTCTATTGCAGTTGATTTTTCGAAGCCCGGCCTATGATGATCTATCTGACAATGAAGTTGAAACACTCTAGGCTATCAAGGCACTTCAGCCTGAGCTGATGGTTATGTCAGGCCCTCGCTGTCTGGAGGTTGGTTTCACTTTTGATCAGGAAATTGATCAACCAGCCAAGGCTCCTCATCACTCATCTGTATGCATTGAAGATCAATCTCACACATAGATCATGCTTGCTCCACTCGAATTGCATGATCTCATCGCTCATGCATTAGAGGAATATTACATTGCAAGCACACGTGCACGACGCAAGTTATATTTGTTTCTTCCGTTTGCTTGGATGTCACAGTCAAGAATGTGTGTATGCTTCACAACAGCACGCAATGTCGCACAACACCATGATAAGTCCATAGACTGCTTGTCATGCACTTGCACTCACTTATGTCCCATGGGCACTTTGAAACATGAAGTGTG
Source organism: Pinus taeda (assembly GCA_000404065.3). Lineage (NCBI taxonomy): Eukaryota > Viridiplantae > Streptophyta > Pinopsida > Pinales > Pinaceae > Pinus > Pinus taeda. Next base: position 31,958 of record APFE030170886.1, on the reverse strand, counting down.
TTTGTCTTCATTGTTATATCTTTCTTGCTTGCTAGTTCACACAATTGGGTTGATCGCAGACTAAGCCTTCACCAACATGGGTCAACTAATGCATAGGTGGTTGCATTGGAAATATCACTTCATGTGATCAGGCCCATGCATTGTTAGTTTAGGAGTAGGAGTAGTGTTTGCTTTCAGTTGGTTTGCTTGTATGCTTGTCTGCTTACTTGCTTTGTTCGCTTGTTTGTTTGTTTGCTTGTTTGCTTTCCTTGCTTTCGCTTTTGCTTCTACTTCTCCTTTGCTTTGTTGTTCATTTGTTTGCTTGTTTTGTTCGTAGGTATTTTCGCATGAAACCATGTATGACTCTTGAAACAAGCTGGGTAAACTACAAGAGGCCTTGTGCAACTATCACTACTTGGTTGTCTGTCATCCTGCCTCTCTATGAAGAGCTTGTTACTTTTAGTCCATGGTATGTCGAAGGGAATTACATACTGTTTGAAGTGGACCTTGGTGAAAGCACAAAGCTTACGCTCTAACTAGTGTCACCTACTATAGTTGGTTGTTTTTGGGTTAAGCCTTGTTAGCTCAGTCAAGTAGAGTAAGGTGAAGGGGGAAACCTTAACATGCACGTCAGAGGTATAATAAACTACTTCTTTGATGGAACAACCTCTTCTGCTCTCAATAAGTTGGGATCCCTCTTCTGCCTCTGAAATGAATAAGTGTTATGCACAAAAATGAAAAAATGTAAAGTCAAAAAATTCAAAATTCAAAATGAATAAGGCGAAAGAAGAGAAAGGCTTCCTGCGTAAAGAGGTGATGCAAGTAACTCCGCCGGGATACTAACCAGGCTCACTAGCAGCGGAGCCATGCTTGTGTTCCTATGTGACTCTGTCGGGTACTGTTCAGGCCTACTGGCAGCGGAGCAACAACAGAGATGAAACTGAGACTTTAATGACTATTCTGATTGTGCACCAATATACCCCTCAACCCCGATCGAAACAATTGTGTTGCCTTGGCTTGGAATGTGTGTAAATCAACTAAGAGCTTGGAATATGCTACATCTTACAATCAGGTTAGTGTGAAACCAAGACGAACAAAGAACTGAACAATACTTCCGGAGGTGTTAGACTTGTTTTTCACGAACAAGGTCCATTTAGAGAGCTCGAGTTCTACCAGTGTGTCGCCAAGTGTAGCGGCTAAAACCACCCGATAAAATTTTTCCTTAGCTTTGTTTTGGAGCCCCCCTACCAACCTTTCACAGTACTGTGTCTTGCTTCATCAAGTACACAAGCTTCAGTAATTTTCCTTCCAGAAAGATAACATGTATGTCAAAGCTTGATGCATTCCCCTCACAAGTTGTTCCTTTGGACTTGGTCCAGCTACAAGCTGAGCAACTCCTTCAAGAAATTGCACAATTCTAGAGGGAAACCAACCTTCCCTCCAGAAATTGTGCAATTCTGCCTAGCAACTTGCTAGGCTCTAGAATTGTGCAATTATGCCAATCAGGCTTCATCCAGAAAATTGCGCAATTCTTCCCAACAGGACTGCTCAGCCTGGGAATTGCGCAATCTTGGGCATCAGTTAACTGCTCTGCCTAGAAATTGCACCAATCTCATGGGCAGCCAGCCCGCCTCCCATCCATAAATGCGCATTTTCTCCCAACAATTAAGCAGCCTCTTGCATGTGTAGTTAGGTTGACTAGTTCCTCCTGGGACCAAGGAAACTTGTCTTGCATGCATGGCTTGCTTTTTCTTGGAATAACAAAAGGCAACATGCAAAAAGGATCCTTGATTCAGGGAGTTATTTTTAGCAGTCAGAGGTTACATGCAAAGATAGTTTTAGAATCTTCCCTCCAAGTGTCATTTTTCCTAGATTTGTGGCATGCACGTCATGAACCCGAACTTATTTATTTGACCCATCAGAGCTCATTCTTTCACATTGATCTTGGAGCTCTGACATCCCATAGCACATCCAGGACTCTTCAACACATCCAGCTCAACTATTCATGGGTAAGTGGTCTCAACTTATCTTTTTCAGCATTTCTGTCGGTTTTTGTGTTTTCGCTTGTGTGAGTGTTGTTTGCTTAATTTATTTGAACGATTACTATCGTTTACATGCATACTAGCTTGTACTAGCACTGTTTCAGTTTTTGTTGCTATCTCACTACTGTCGCATGCATGAAATCGTTTGGCACAAACAATCACCGATTCGGCGACTTGCTTCACCCACATTCATGTTATTATGCTTTCTGACTCTTTCATTCAATGTTTGCATGCACGATCAACCACTTCTGCTTTCACTCAGTATCGACATGTATTCACTTTCACATTTTCTTTCAGTTTCCCATCGATGAGTCTGGCCAGCCTTGGCCTAGACTCTACCTCACTGAGACAATATTACGCAATATTGAGAAGGAAGGCTTTGTCTTCCTCTCCAGAATTGCGCATTTCTGCCCAACAACTGTCCTCCGGGACTACTTTGCACATTTACGAGGGACAGTGACTGCTGGCCCAGAAAATTGTGCAATGTAGTCACTGAGCCTGCAACCATTGCCAGATGGAATTTCTCATTGCACAAATCCAACAGCCAGTCTTGCCTCCCAAATAGCCCAGACTGCCTTTTGCGGAGTTTTGGCAGCCAGTCACCCAACCTCCCAAAAGAAATTGTGCAATATTTTCTAATCAATCCCCAGGTATGTGTCATGTCATTCCCAAATTCGCTTTGGTTTTCGCTGACAGATTTCTTGCCATGCATGTCACTTTGTCTCCAGATCTTTCAGGTGTTCATCCGCCTCTTACCAGTGTAGGACCATTGGATTCCAAGAGAGCACGATCAAAGGACACTGACGAAAGTGCAACTGGAACAACAATTGAGTGAGTGTCCTCAAGTCTACTGATCTATGAAGATATCAAGTTGTTTCTAGACAAAGACATCAAGCTGAATTGGTAAGAGGTCAATGAAGCATTTGCAGTCACTTTTAGGGAAGACCTCGAAGGCCACTAGGTGTATTTGAACATTCATAAGTCTGGATTGTATCAGATTGCATGCAGATACCCTGCGTTCCCATGCATGGACATGTTACACTAGATTGTCTCGCACATTGATCCCAAGACGATGACTTTGAGCAGTGTTAGCGGGACAAAGATTGCAACCTTATGGGCACAGGATTATGATGAGAAGTATCAGATGTCGGAGCCCGTGACTATCACGGAGACTCCGTTCAACTTACCCAGCAATAATGCCAACTCTAGAGACATTATGAAGAACTGGGTAAAGGAGCAAACTAGACTCAGGATGAAACCCAACTAGGTCTACAAGACGAAGATATTATGGAAGGCATATCAATGCTTGGTCATATTTGCATGTCGACTATATGGCCAAGAAAGCACGAAAACCTTCCGACCGAGTTAGGTGATCATGCTGGACAAACTGGCCAAAGAAGGAAAACCATGTAACTGGTTCAACATGTTGACTCATCAGCTGAAGGAAGAGGCAACAAAGGCTTGACAGTGACTCGGAGATATGCAAGCGGAGGTCTACATGTTCACCTACATCTTAGATGCAATCTACGTCCAATATGAGTTCCCAGGCTTGGAGTATGCATGGTAATTGGCGGAGACTACTATGAACACATATTATAAGTTATTGTCCTAATGCAGCTTTAGAGGAGTTATCACATGGATATCCAATCATTATGTCACCCCGGTTTACAAGATATTCGAACATAACCCACCCTCCATGTCGAAGGCAGTAATGGAGGCACTAATATACATTGTCGATTGGTATGCCTCACTGTCCGACATCTTCATATGTATGTTCAATGCAAAGAAGCCTCCGCATGTTCTACCAAAGTTTGCCTTGGACATACTCGTCATGCAGGAAGTAACATATCACATCTCGATAGGATTGATAGCTAGACTACACCAGAAGAAGAAGGCACCTTGGCTTGCACTTCCATTGCAGATTGGGTTATATGAGATCCAGAGTTTCAAGCAAGCAGATGTCAAAACAAAACAGATGAAGAAGTATCCATTCGACCTCTGAAGTTATAATTCATATGACCCACATTGTCTTGTGAAAGATCATAGCACAAGAGTATAGTTCAACTGGATCCATGGGGCATTTCATTGGGCAGAGGAGGACCCATGGAGATATTGCTACAGTTTCTCCAAACCCAATGAATAGGTCGGCTTCGCTATGGAGTGGTTAGCGAAGCAACGTGAAGTAGCATCCCGGAGAGCACCAACACTAGAAGCAACAACAGTGGTAGATAAGCATACCAGTGCGCGACAAGGGCAAGAGGAAGATTGTCGATCACATGGAGGAAGAGCAAATATGCAAGTTCCGAGCAGATCCACTTGTGGAGAAAGCAACTTTGGCTATAGAGACAAAGAGGCAACAATTGTTGGGAACGGGTTCCCCCAAGGATAGTTTTGGGGCTAAAAGCCCATGTTTTGGGACAATGTTGTAATAAAGTTGTAAAGTCTCCACATTTTGTGGTCGCGGAGCGCGAAGGTGTCAAAAGTCATAAAGGGTTGTCCGCCCTTATTTTGTAAAGTTTAAATCGGCTGTAAAGATCTACCCATGGTCCGCGGACCATGGGATTGTATAAAAAGAGGCTAAGTAAGTAAGCTCCAAGTAGCTAAAAAAGAGGTTTTGGTAGGAAGTTCGAAGTGTTCTTAGGTCTTAGCATAGGTAGAGGCTCTGCAACTAAGTGCGTAGAGGCCTAAGGTGGAAGTCTACAGCTCAGTGCGCAAAGGTCTAGGGTGGAAGTCCGCAGTTGAGTGCGCGGACCCCTGCAGCTGTGTGCGCAAGGTGGATAGAGTCTGTATTAATCTGAAGATATCAGTAAAGAGAAGTATTATGCAAATTCTGTGTATTTATTTCCTGTTAATGCATCTAGTTATTTTGCGTTTTGGGTTTAATTTACAATGTTCATGTGATATGCAAATGTATGTGACTGTACTAGTTAATTAAACACAAGTAAGGATATCGGTTTACACAGCACTATCTGTGGTTGATTAGTAAGATAAGTAAAACACTTAAGATAACTTGGAAACCTATGTAATACGTTGTCATAGCAACACGAAAGTACCTAGATCACGGATTAAGGTTGCACAAACGTCAATCATACACCTTCGCGGAGGTACTAAAGGGCGGAATAAAGGGTAAACTGTCAGAGCCCTAAAGCTCAGTGACCTACGTGAAAGTAGGAACAGAGGGTATAAACCAACATCACGACCATATTAGGGTGCAGAAACTTGGTTCCAACATCCCCCCATACTACTTCGGGTGAGACTTCGATCCGTGGTTCGCGCACTGATGCCGAAAGGCCATTGGTGTAGGGATTTGTTTGGCTAACTAATGTTGAACCTGGGTCAGGCCCCACAAATCCAACAAATGGTTCCGTTGCTGAGACCAGAATCTGCATGAGAGATGTGTGATGTCGTATCACTGGAATCCGACTAAGAAAGAGATCAAAGACTGGTTGGATAGGAAGATCCACGAATTCACGGTGAAGGCGAATAGAAACCCACGGACGACAAAGGAACAATGGCTGGACAGGTACCTATATACAGAAATCCACGAGATCTTTTTTTGTTCCTTTCGAGTTGAGTTATACGAGTGGATCGCGAAGCAAGCGGATAGCCAAGGAAGGTGGAGACTTGATGTTCCTATTATCTGGACCCTGGGGCTAGTACAAAGATTGGAAGCCTCTGAGGATAAGATTGCCTGTGCTATCGATCATTGGCTTGATCACATCATAGGAGGATTTGTGACTGAATTCGCGGTCGATACCTTGGTTAGTTACAACGAGGTGGAGCGACGTTTTTTTCAAAGGTTTGCAAGGTAAGTACTTGAAGTATTTAAATACCTAGATTAAGATGTTATTGTGTGAAAAAACGGGTTATGCAACTACCTTGATGTTCGGAGCTACACGAAGTGGAAAGACTTACAGAAACGAAGGAAGAAAGGGTCTCGAATATAGCCCACTGATTTCACCGCCATTGGGTGACGAAGAGGGAGTAGCGCAGGCTTCCCGTGAAGTGTAGTTCAGTTCATAAAACAAGGATTCCTGCGATTGCCACCTCCACCTACACCACCTCCAACTTCACCACCATCACCTACAACTTCGCCCACACCACCACCTCCATCGCAGTTCAACATGGCGAATTTAGTAAAGCTGCCTTTGCTTAAGGGCTTGGGAAATGAGGACTCAGACTAGTTTTGGTTCATCGTGAAAGCTGTATGGGAAGCTCAAGGCGTCATAGATGATCACATGAAGAAGGCAACATTGGTTAGTTCTTTGCAGGATCACGAACTAACTTAGTACATCAAGTACTCTAATGAGAACCCAAATGTTAGGCTGCTAGAGATCCATACCACGCTGAATAAAGAGTTCAGTAGGCCTAAATCCGAGGCACAGTGGATTGTGGTGTTCAAGGAAATCGCGATGAAACCAAGTGAGACACCTTGGGAATTGGATCAGAGGTTGAAGTGTAAAATCCGCGAAGCTAATATGAATTTAATAGATGGACAACACTGCGAGTGGTTCATGGCTTCGCTCCTGCCTCACCTAAGGGTTGCACTGTCACAACAAAAGATTATGACTCAGACAGAGGCCTTGGAGATTGCCATAAGATTGTATGAAACGTCGATGCAAGATCCGAATATGGGGGTTCAACAGATCCATGCACAGTTGCAAAATATTTGCCTTGAAATGCAAAGTTTGAAGCAGGACATAACAGTTCGACTGGAGGTGCGCGAAGAGATATGGTGCCTAAAATGTAAAGGTCAGGGGCATGACAAAGACCATTGCCCGGTCTTTGCGAAATATGTTGTAGGAGGAGGACCAATGCTTTTGAGGTCGGAAGCCCAAGCAGGACCGAGCACGGGGCCTGCGTTGTGGTGCGCTATATGTTAGGTAGCAGGGAAACATACAACTGATAATTCCCATTTGCTACAGAAGTTTGTACAAACACGACAACAAGTGTTCTGCAACTTCTGTAGGTTGGTAGGGCATGATGAGCGTAATTGTTGAAGTTATGAATTGATGATGGACAGAACAACCACCTATAGAGTCCAGGAAAAAATGCGGCCTCCTGACCAAAGCGTTGGGATGGCGTGAACAGGCTTTCAAGGGCGCGGACGAGGCGGAGGCAGAGGAGGACTTGGCAGAGGTCGGGGACTACTAATCTGCTACAACTGTGGAGGACCAGGACACTATTCTCGTGAATGCACTAACCCAACGCAACCATCATGCAAATATTGTACTCAGTTTGATCATGAGACAGAGGACTGTCCTATGCTGATAGCAAAGATATGCGGCAAAGGGGTTCTACCACCTCAACCGACTCAGAACTTGCAAATGATGAGGGCTGAGGCTTGCGAAGAGGATCCGAATGTGAATATAGTGTTCTGAAGTGGAATTTCAATGGGCGATGATAAGGGGAAACAACCCGAAGACAGCGCATGGGTTTGCAAAGCTTCAGCGAAGAGGCTAAATTTGATTTGGAGCACACACGCGAAACGTTCATGGAAGCAAGGAAGAGCTTTTCCGAGGCTTCTACCTCAGGGATCAGGGATCGGCCTAATCAGGAAATGGACCCTTATATGCTTATGACCTTTCTAGAGACCTGCATGAAGCTGTTGCACGATAGTAAGGCCATGAAAGGGTTATAGGAACTTATAAATAGATGCATCAGAAATACTCCAGGTGAACCAAGAGTGGTATGAAAGATTGGTAAGCATAAAGAAAGGACATGGCGTGAGATGAGACTGACAGCGCAGATAGGAGAATATGAAATGGATCAGGTTATTTTGGATATGGGGTCAGACATGAATGTTCTACCAAAGCAAACTTGGGAGTGGATGGGAAGACCCGCACTGTAGTGGTCTCCGATTCAATTAAAGATGGCAGACTAGCAGAAGATCATCCCCATGGGATGGCTGCAAGGAGTAACTATAGACATTGAAGGCGCGAGCGTGTTGGCTGACTTCCAAGTGATAGAAATTGCAGATGACAACAACCCCTACCATGCCCTCCTTGGCATTGATTGGGCTACTGAAATGAATGGGGTAATCAACCTAAAGAAGCGAAAGATGATATTTGAAAAGAAATCACTTCACGTAATAGTACCTCTAGATTTTGCTAAACGATCGTGCTATACTGAACCAGTCTGCGATTACGAGAGCGATGATGATTTGGACTGCATATATAAGATAACAACGTGAGACCAAGATTGTGTGAATCCAACAGTGGATGGATGAATTACATGGGATCGCGAGAGTTCCTGCACCTCAGTCTCTGATGAAAAATTAGAGCGCTGGCAGAATCGACTACATGAAGTAACCACGCTGAGTTGTAATGTGATGACCTGGTCGCTGCACTGTGTATCGTTAGAGGTAATAAGTTTTCCCACTTACGATGGTTTGAATGATGTGGATGTGTTTTTGGATGCATTTGAGAGGGAAGTACCATAGAAGTTGTGCTTCCAGGCTTTAGATTGGGCATTGTGCGCTACACCTGCGAGATGGTGGGGTACGCACAAGGGTAGTTTTGATGATTGGTGTGAGTGTAGAAGAATGACGCGAACACGCTTTGGGAAGCTGGAGGTATGAATGGTAGACAAATATGATGAGAAGGATGATCCGTGTGCACACTTGGCCAAATGGGCTAAGGCTTATGGAGTGAAGCCCCAACCTGAATGGGTGCACTTATTCTGTCACACCTTAGATGTCATCCAGATGAACTGGTACTTGGAAATAGAGCTTCGCCATGGTACAGGGGAATGGGATATTCTGCGCGAAGGATTCATAATGATTTTCAGCTTCGAAGATAGGTTTGATTGTATTGATGAAGTGCTACAAGAAGTTAAAGCAGCAATCTTTAGGATACCACAGGATTCTTTGGATTTGATTTTACCCGATTGGACTACTCAGTTGAACCACGCGCTGGAATGATATAACGTGACTGCTGAAGAAGAAGACGAGGATCCACGAAAAATTAATATCCCTGAAACCGAGGGTCACTGCGAGGTCGAGGGACCGTAGATTGAGAATCCTGATATAATTGTGCCACTAAAAATGAAACAGGTAAATATTGGTATTGAGGCGAAGCCCAAATTTACGAATATTGGAGATTACTTGGATGACACGATGGTAGATGAGGTCGCCGAATTGCTCCGCAGCTAACAGGATTTGTTCCTTACCAAGTTTACGAAACCAAAGGGGATGATAGAAGACCTGGTATATCACTAGAAAAGCACGTCTTATCACCCACAGGCTAATGGGACGATGGAAGCATTCAATAAGGTGCTGGAGAACGCGCTGACCAAGGTTTGCAATGCTCAGCAAAGTGATTGGGACCTACGCATACCCGCAGTTCTATGGGACTATTGGATGACATGCAAAAAATTGACTGGACAGACACCCTTTAGGCTTGTATATGGTGTTGAAGCAGTGATGCCCATGGAATACATTGTGCCTAGTCTGTGCATAGCAGCACTCACGGGTATGACGGATCACAGAGCCCTAGAAGAGAGGCTTGCGTAGCTTGCTGAGCTTGAGGAAGAGAGATTTCACCAACAAGTCCAAAAGCATGGTGAAAAAGCATGGCATGATTGACGCATTAAGCTACGCACCTTTAAGGTAAATTATCTGGTTTTGTTATATGATAGTAAGTTTGATAAATTTCCAGGGAAGTTCAGAATGCATTGGCCAGGGCCCTATGTCATTAAGGAGATTACCGACAGTGGAGCAGTTCAATTGGTTAAATTGAATGGAGATCCCTTCCCAGGGAAGGTGAATGGAAACCAATTGAAGTCATACACCAGTGATTCGACCAGGTGACTATATGAGGGTAGCATAATCTTAGCGCTTTAGGCAGCTGAAAGGAGATGCGGGACTATAAACTACACTTCTCGAGATGGGGAACTACACGACTAGAGGATTGTGTGGGACGAGAAAATGTCACAGGGTACACGACAATGTGAAGGGAGCTGCGCTACCCAAGGAGAAATCGCGCAGGTCAGCCAAAAAGTGACCGTTAAAGTCATTGTTCATGATTTTATGGTAGAAATGCAGCTAGATGGAGCGGGCGATCGACATTTAAGACAAACTTTATGGGTAAGATCCTTGGAAATATGCCGCTAATCTGCCATTAATGAACCGAATGTGGGGGGAACGGTCGGATTTGAATTCAAAATGCCATATAAATTACAGGTGGAGGCCCAAACAATATAAACTTTGAAACGGGAACTCATATTGTTACCCGTTTTGTGGAGATAGCAAAAAAGTGACCTGATTTTCAAAAGGCGTGATGTAGAACACACATGTGTTTTTTAGAGCTTAGTTTTTGGCACTATAATTTTTTTTATATACATTGCATTTTATAATGGTAATGTTTTTTTATGCTAATTTAAAAACGTGGTAATTCTACGTCAGACCCTTTTTTTAAAAGGCTTTTTTTATTTTCTAATGTATGAAATGTAAATAATTATTTTG
>APFE030170886.1:3405-21463 GCA_000404065.3 Pinus taeda | reverse complement strand
GGGAAACAACCCGAAGACAGCGCATGGGTTTGCAAAGCTTCAGCGAAGAGGCTAAATTTGATTTGGAGCACACACGCGAAACGTTCATGGAAGCAAGGAAGAGCTTTTCCGAGGCTTCTACCTCAGGGATCAGGGATCGGCCTAATCAGGAAATGGACCCTTATATGCTTATGACCTTTCTAGAGACCTGCATGAAGCTGTTGCACGATAGTAAGGCCATGAAAGGGTTATAGGAACTTATAAATAGATGCATCAGAAATACTCCAGGTGAACCAAGAGTGGTATGAAAGATTGGTAAGCATAAAGAAAGGACATGGCGTGAGATGAGACTGACAGCGCAGATAGGAGAATATGAAATGGATCAGGTTATTTTGGATATGGGGTCAGACATGAATGTTCTACCAAAGCAAACTTGGGAGTGGATGGGAAGACCCGCACTGTAGTGGTCTCCGATTCAATTAAAGATGGCAGACTAGCAGAAGATCATCCCCATGGGATGGCTGCAAGGAGTAACTATAGACATTGAAGGCGCGAGCGTGTTGGCTGACTTCCAAGTGATAGAAATTGCAGATGACAACAACCCCTACCATGCCCTCCTTGGCATTGATTGGGCTACTGAAATGAATGGGGTAATCAACCTAAAGAAGCGAAAGATGATATTTGAAAAGAAATCACTTCACGTAATAGTACCTCTAGATTTTGCTAAACGATCGTGCTATACTGAACCAGTCTGCGATTACGAGAGCGATGATGATTTGGACTGCATATATAAGATAACAACGTGAGACCAAGATTGTGTGAATCCAACAGTGGATGGATGAATTACATGGGATCGCGAGAGTTCCTGCACCTCAGTCTCTGATGAAAAATTAGAGCGCTGGCAGAATCGACTACATGAAGTAACCACGCTGAGTTGTAATGTGATGACCTGGTCGCTGCACTGTGTATCGTTAGAGGTAATAAGTTTTCCCACTTACGATGGTTTGAATGATGTGGATGTGTTTTTGGATGCATTTGAGAGGGAAGTACCATAGAAGTTGTGCTTCCAGGCTTTAGATTGGGCATTGTGCGCTACACCTGCGAGATGGTGGGGTACGCACAAGGGTAGTTTTGATGATTGGTGTGAGTGTAGAAGAATGACGCGAACACGCTTTGGGAAGCTGGAGGTATGAATGGTAGACAAATATGATGAGAAGGATGATCCGTGTGCACACTTGGCCAAATGGGCTAAGGCTTATGGAGTGAAGCCCCAACCTGAATGGGTGCACTTATTCTGTCACACCTTAGATGTCATCCAGATGAACTGGTACTTGGAAATAGAGCTTCGCCATGGTACAGGGGAATGGGATATTCTGCGCGAAGGATTCATAATGATTTTCAGCTTCGAAGATAGGTTTGATTGTATTGATGAAGTGCTACAAGAAGTTAAAGCAGCAATCTTTAGGATACCACAGGATTCTTTGGATTTGATTTTACCCGATTGGACTACTCAGTTGAACCACGCGCTGGAATGATATAACGTGACTGCTGAAGAAGAAGACGAGGATCCACGAAAAATTAATATCCCTGAAACCGAGGGTCACTGCGAGGTCGAGGGACCGTAGATTGAGAATCCTGATATAATTGTGCCACTAAAAATGAAACAGGTAAATATTGGTATTGAGGCGAAGCCCAAATTTACGAATATTGGAGATTACTTGGATGACACGATGGTAGATGAGGTCGCCGAATTGCTCCGCAGCTAACAGGATTTGTTCCTTACCAAGTTTACGAAACCAAAGGGGATGATAGAAGACCTGGTATATCACTAGAAAAGCACGTCTTATCACCCACAGGCTAATGGGACGATGGAAGCATTCAATAAGGTGCTGGAGAACGCGCTGACCAAGGTTTGCAATGCTCAGCAAAGTGATTGGGACCTACGCATACCCGCAGTTCTATGGGACTATTGGATGACATGCAAAAAATTGACTGGACAGACACCCTTTAGGCTTGTATATGGTGTTGAAGCAGTGATGCCCATGGAATACATTGTGCCTAGTCTGTGCATAGCAGCACTCACGGGTATGACGGATCACAGAGCCCTAGAAGAGAGGCTTGCGTAGCTTGCTGAGCTTGAGGAAGAGAGATTTCACCAACAAGTCCAAAAGCATGGTGAAAAAGCATGGCATGATTGACGCATTAAGCTACGCACCTTTAAGGTAAATTATCTGGTTTTGTTATATGATAGTAAGTTTGATAAATTTCCAGGGAAGTTCAGAATGCATTGGCCAGGGCCCTATGTCATTAAGGAGATTACCGACAGTGGAGCAGTTCAATTGGTTAAATTGAATGGAGATCCCTTCCCAGGGAAGGTGAATGGAAACCAATTGAAGTCATACACCAGTGATTCGACCAGGTGACTATATGAGGGTAGCATAATCTTAGCGCTTTAGGCAGCTGAAAGGAGATGCGGGACTATAAACTACACTTCTCGAGATGGGGAACTACACGACTAGAGGATTGTGTGGGACGAGAAAATGTCACAGGGTACACGACAATGTGAAGGGAGCTGCGCTACCCAAGGAGAAATCGCGCAGGTCAGCCAAAAAGTGACCGTTAAAGTCATTGTTCATGATTTTATGGTAGAAATGCAGCTAGATGGAGCGGGCGATCGACATTTAAGACAAACTTTATGGGTAAGATCCTTGGAAATATGCCGCTAATCTGCCATTAATGAACCGAATGTGGGGGGAACGGTCGGATTTGAATTCAAAATGCCATATAAATTACAGGTGGAGGCCCAAACAATATAAACTTTGAAACGGGAACTCATATTGTTACCCGTTTTGTGGAGATAGCAAAAAAGTGACCTGATTTTCAAAAGGCGTGATGTAGAACACACATGTGTTTTTTAGAGCTTAGTTTTTGGCACTATAATTTTTTTTATATACATTGCATTTTATAATGGTAATGTTTTTTTATGCTAATTTAAAAACGTGGTAATTCTACGTCAGACCCTTTTTTTAAAAGGCTTTTTTTATTTTCTAATGTATGAAATGTAAATAATTATTTTGTAAAATTTAAAAATTTTTGAAGTGGTTTTTTCTTCATATTTTCTCATTTTATTTTTAATTATTTATTTGTAGAAAGATTTTTATTGTTTTGCATATTTAAAGAAGAAGGTCGATATTTTAAATTTTCGATATTCCATATATTTATATATCGTTAATTAATTTTTCAATTCACAAAAAGTAATTGCTTCTAAAAAACAATATTTTTTAACAATGGACATAAAAATAGCCATTCTTAACATAAATATAACTAAAAATACACGTTTTGATAATTTTGACATGCGAAAATTACAATTTTTATATGAAAATTTTAACTAAAAATAGTTAAATAATAGTTTTTTTTGTCTTTTGTTTTTATGAATTTCATGTCAAAAAAATAATAATAATCATTTTTTTAAAATAATGATTAACTTAAAAATTAATGCAAAAATCACATATTACAAGTATTGAACGCATAACAACCTTAATTGAGTGTATATTCTTTTCATAAAACGTCAAAGTCAAAACATTGCAAGTATAACTACTTAATAGTTACAAAAAATGAGCCGATTTCCAACCATAACTTAAATTTAATCAACAATGTCACGTAATCCAAACTCTTCGTCCTCTAGAGTTTCATCATTGTCTTCTTCCACAATATTTTCTGCTTCCTTTTGCTCATTTTTGTCTTCTAATGGATCTTTGATGTGTGCAAATATCCCAATGTATGTCTTTCCAAACATCCCATGTAATGGTGGTTGAGGTTCCTTTGCCTTTTTTGCCACACGTGATTCACTAAAGTCCCATTTCTTCAACCCAATTTCTTGCATTGTATCTGGAAGAAATTGAAGAGCATTAATTCTTTGCTGAATGAAATTGCACTATAATCAATCTTTTTCAATTGCAATGCAATTTCTTCCTTTTTGAAGGCAACATGCTAGTGTTGTACCTAATTATCAAGCACAAAAGAAATAATGATGTAAATTAGTACAATGACATATTAATTAAAAAATAACATATTGAAATTAAATTCTATATAATAAAACTGACACGAGCCAGAAAATAAATCCAGAACCCAATGTCTTTTATTTGAACATATGTCTATAAGATAGTTAATCAATAATTGTGGTTTTTGATAAATGTTAACTATCTCTTCTTTTGCTTCTTTGTCTTCATATGTTAGTTTTTTCACAACATCATCATAAGTCAGTATTTGGCTATGACTCTTTCCGTCTACCCAATTAAAAATCATAGACATATAGCTATCATCTTTTGCCCAACTATCAATATGAATGAACTCACAATCATTTATAAATACTTTCTCTTCACGGTTAAGAAGATTTGACTTTTGCCTATAACATGAAATAGTAAAAGTTCAATCAACTTGTACATAAATGAATTTTTCAACATTAATCAAATATACATTTTAAATGTCTTACCATGTAAGCTGTATCCTTGAATTTGTTTTCCCCTTGAAGCTTGACAATATCATTGCCAATTGTGTGTCTGAATGAAATGTCACAAATCTCCATAATGGTGATGACGTGACTTCTACAAATCCTGCAACCACTTTACTAAGAGCTTGATAAGTATAAGGGTCACTATCATAGTCAATGTTTGGAATATTGAAACCATGGGGTAACTAGGGCATACTCCTTTTTGGGTATGAGTTTAGCAATGTCTTCACAGTCGCCTTCTATTACTTGATATTGAATAGTGTCTAGCCCATTTCAAATGAAATGAATAAGAGTTGGATCAAGTTCAACATTCTTAATACATTGCTTCCTCAGTCTTTCGATCTTTATTTTTTCAATAAAGGTTCTGAAGCTAGTTGGCGCTCCATTATCATCATTCTTCATCTTTTATAAAGTAAACAAATATATATGTAAGTTATAAATTAAAAATAGTACACAGATGAATAAAAATGAATGTGTAAATCAAGATATCTTTTTAAATTCAAGATAAAAAGCTTTTAATGTTGATGTAGAACTTGAATCTAGATAGTTGCGTACAACATCATCCCAACTATCTTCATTCAACAATTTAACCATTTGTTCTTGAATTTTCATGTAAACTTTGTGATTGCATAGATAAAGTAATAAAAAGTTAATATAATGATATGTATAACAAATACTACCAAGAACAACATGTCATATTTAAAAGAAATTATAATCTAGAAATAGCTCCCTCAGGTCTGTAAAAGATCCGATTGACCCGAAAGACATGAAGGGCGTCTATATCATTCCGTGTTCCTGTGGGACACCATATATTGGTGAGACGGGTCGCTCGATTAATCAAAGGATTAGTGAGCATTCATCTGACCTAAGGCATGGTAGGACCAAGTCCTCTGCCCTAGCTGAACATGCCGGGAAGACGATGCATCATGTCTGTATTGAGGATGCTCAAGTCATTGCTAGGGTTGCGCAGTTTCACCATCGCAAATTTAGAGAGGCCTTGGAGATTGAGAAAAGGCCGAATAATCTTAATAGGGATGATGGCTGGAAGATTAGTAGTTGCTGGGTCCCAGCCTTGTCTTCCTAACCTCCTCAGGTCTTAGGGTTCTTCCCTCTCCTAAAGAGTCGTTTTCGGTGGTTGGTCCCTTTTCCTGTGATTTTTCCCCTTTAATCCTAGCATCCCTATAGTATTAGTATGGTTTAGTCTTATTAGTATGTGTTGTTATGAAGTGTATTAACCTTATTTCCTTTAGGCTATTATTAGGTTTCAATTAAAGAGAGTTATTATAATTATTAAATTTGTTTTTCATACATGTATATTTAATTGCTAATATTCCTTTAGAATTATAATAATGATTATTAGCCTAGAACATTAGATTAATATCTTTACCCAGCTTCATATATTTGTTAAACAAAAAGTTTTAACCTCCATTTGTAATATCTTCCTAATAACTTGGTTAATTTTAATAATATTATTGGATAATATTTTATTAATTAATTAAATATAGATTTCTTAATAAGTATAGATTATTAAACTAATTATAAAATTACATCTTGATAGAAGATATAATTTATTAATTTAAGTTTAAAATGGACCATTAGATTTAAATAAAAAATTATTATTGAATAAATATATAATGTACCTATAATATTAATTCAGTTTGAGTTAGTTCGTTTTTATATGCATTTATAAGCAAGTACACTAACAAATAAATACTTTAATTAAAAAAAAAATTACCTAATTTAACGAGTTTCCTTGAATAATAGTAATTTAATATATCAAGATTATTATTTATTTGACTAAGTATTTGTTAATAATATTGGTGAAATAATAAATGATTAAATAAATTTGGATTATTTAATAAATAAAAATTATTAAATTAATTGAAAATTTTGTATTAATTTAATTTCAAATGACCATTAGATTAAAAGGATAAATAAAAAATATTACTAAATAAATATTCTTTGTACCAATGATAATATTTTAATTTGAATTAGTTCGGTTTTGGATATAGTTATACATTTATTAATTTAATTAGGTTAACAATTGAATACTTTTATTTACCTAATTTATTGGAATGATAAATTATTAAAGAAATTTATTTTATTTAATAAATATAAATTATTGTATTAAATATAAAATTTATTAATTTAGTTTCAAATGATAAATAAAAATATTATTATGATATACCAATGATAGTATTTTAATTTAAAATTAGCTAAGTTTTGATATTTATACACATTTGTTTAGTTCTTTTATTATATAGTTTACCTAATTTAACTAATTTCTTAGAATAATAATAATAATTAAATATAACAAGGTTATTATTGGTTTGACTCGGGTCATTGGGTCAAAATTAGCTGTTGGAGTCTCTGCACATACTATTTAACAAGCTATGCTGGATTGGTTCTTCAACTTGTCCTGACGATGAACCACACTTGTTGGTTCGAAACGCGTCGACAAAAGAATATCTATGTGATTATGCCGAAAACTCTCTAAACAATGTTATGGATCACAGAAGTCTAAATTCCTTAATTATTTCCCTGCACGGAGAAGCCGCTGCTAAAAAAGTTCATCGTTTCGAGTGGTCAGGGATGCAGGTCACAAAGTTGAAATCTGATCTGGTCTTTCTTAAACGTTGCAAAGATTCCTCGGTTATTCCTAGCTTTGCCCGGATTAAGCATTGTCTCAATGTTCCTAGAAATCTTGGGGTTTTTCTGAAGGCAAGCCTTGGGCTTGTCAGGTCTGAGATTTGCAGGGTTAGGAAGTATCTGGATCATCTATCCAGATCTCTTCTGGCGGCTCATCTGGAGCTGTCAAATATTTTCCCTGCTTCTCTCTGGTCAAGGATTGATGCGTGTTCGGCAATAAAATCTCTGAGATTGGAAGAGTTGCTGAGGATCAGGCAGTCCGCTAAGTTTCTTAGACTCTCTGGTTGCTCGGATCTGAATTCGGGGCTTTGGCCTGATCTTGGTTCAGTCAGCCGAGTCTTGTGTAACCAGGTCTCCGCCCTGAAATCCTGGGTGTTAAGCGGCCCTTCTTCATCCCCATCCGTCTCTGATCGGTTGAAGAGCAGGTTAGGTGTGAGCAACGTCAGAGAGCATCCTTGCATTGATCAAGTCTCTCCATCCTCGGACAGTGCCAGGTCTCATTCGCCGCTTGGAGAGTTGGCCTGTGGGCCGTGGACTGTGAATTCTGGTGACGTTGGACAGTCCCAGTCATCGTCAACTGACCAAGGCAACGCTCCTCCGGTTATTAACAAGGATGATCTAGTCGATGTCCAGGCTGGTCTGATCAGCAAAGCGAGGGTTAGGGCTGCGGATTCGATTGAGCGTCCATCGACCGTTTCTCGGCATTCATCGTCCATTGGATCATCCGGGGTTGCTGTTGGCTCATCGAACGATCAAGGCGTGGTTTCCAATGATGTGGTAAGTATTTCGGTCAACGCTGGTTCAGGTTGTGGCGTCTCCAGCAAGCGTAGCAGTTTCAATGGGTTGGAGGGTCGAAGTATGGTTTACGATGAGCGTAGCAGTTTCAATGGGCTGGAGGGTCGAAGTATGGTTTTCGATTGGAGCAGCTCGCCGTTTCGGAATGGTAGGTCAACCGTAGGATTGGATAAAGATTTGCTCCCGAAACCTGATAATGAAGCTATGAAAATTGGCCGTATAGTTAATAAAGCCACCGATTTAGATAAGCAGGGTTTAATTAAAGATTATATTGATTATCATTTCAGTGATCGGGTTGCGCATATAGATAAGCAGGGTTTAGGTAATAATCTTATTAACTCGCATTACGGTGAACAGGTTGAGCTTCGAAATGGTAAGTCAACCGTAGGATTGGATAAAGATTTGCGACCGAAACCTGATAATGAAGCTATGAAAATTGGCCGTATAGTTAATAAAGCCACCGATCTAGATAAGCAGGGTTTAATTAAAGATTATATTGATTATCATTTCGGTGATTAGGTTGTGCATATAGATAAGCATGGTTTAGGTAATAATCTTATTAACTCACATTAAGGTGAACAAGTTGAGCTTTATAATAATTCGGGCGATAGTTATATGAATGAATATTATGGTGGTAAAGCAAGAAATTATAATAGTAATAATAGAGTAATGAATAAATATTATGATGGTAAAGCAAGAAATTATAAAAGTATTAGTAGAGATAGAGTAGATGTTAAGAATAAAAGTAATCTTAGTAATCTTTGTTATAATAAAAGAGGGCTTGATAATTTTGTTTCAATTGAGAATAATAGCCGAAATAGTAAGGTTGAAAATTTGGGTAATTCTATAGGAGTTTCGAGTCCTCATCCTCAAGGAAATAAGGTGTTGAACCTGTCTAGTTTTTCCTTTCCGCCTGAGATCTTTAATCTCTTAGGAAAAGGTCTCAATTTTGTCTTAGCACCCAGGAAAATCTCGGTTGAAGACATCATTTGTGATGTGGAATATGGCATTAAGAACCTTCCTGACAAAGATTAAAGACACGATTAGGCAAGATTGTGCAGTAGCCCTTAGGAGGACTAAGCATCCACGTAGTAATATCAGTAAGGCCGAATTTGAGGCTCTTAAGACCTTAAACAATAATCGTGACATCGTGGTCTTAAAAGCTGATAAAGGTGGGGCTGCCGTACTCCTGGATAGAAGTGATTATAGAAATAAGATGCTCGATCATCTCTGTAATAGTGGGAGTTATAAGAAGCTTTCGAAAAATCCCCTTAAAAAAGTTTCTAGAGCGGTCGCCCTTGCGATCAAGTCGTGCAATTCCACTGCTCCTTTGTCCCAGAAGCTTGTTGAAGGAAACCCCATCACTTCTAGGATCTATGGCCTTCCAAAGATCCACAAGGAAGGGGTCCCTCTTAGGCCCATTGTCAACACCATTGGTGGTCTGACTTACCTCCTGGCCAAGTTCCTTGCCGCAAAGTTGAGGCCCTTGGTTGGTCAGACTGAGTCCTTCGTTAAAGACTCGGCTTCCTTTATTGAGGATCTTAAGAGAATTAAGCTTAATGCCGAGGACATTTTGGTAAGTTTCGACGTGGTCACTCTTTATACTTGCATTCCCATCAATGAGGCCATGGAGGTGATCAATAAGCTCACTGACCCTGATATGGCTAAGCTGGTTGAGCTTTGCCTTACCTCCACCTTTTTTTAGCTTCGAGGGTGAATTCTATGAACAAACTTGCGGTGTTGCCATGGGCTCCCCCTTATCCCCGGTCGTCGCTAATCTCTTTATGGAGGATTTTGAGTCTAAATCTTTGGCCTCCTCGCGTCTTTTACCAAAGCTCTGGAAAAGATTCGTTGATGACACTGGTGTTGTCTGGTCGCATGGTTCTGATGAGCTGGATTGGTTCTTTAATCATCTCAATAACCAGTCCGCTGCCATTAAATTCACAATGGAAAAAGAATACAAGGGTTGTCTTCCATTCTTGGATGTTCTCATCTCTAAGAAGGTGGATGGTTCCTTTTCTCATCGGGTGTTTAGAAAGAAGACGCATACTGAGCAATATTTGCATGCTTCATCCCATCATTTCCCCGCTCAGAAGTTAGGGGTTCTAAGCACGCTTGCCACCCGTGTTGTCAGAATTTCCGATGAAGAGAGCTTGGAAACGGAGAAGGCTCATCTTCTAGATGTCTTCGTGAGGAATGGTTACAGTAGACACCTGGGTCAAAAAGCCTTCCTCAAGGCCAAGAAGGAGCCGACAACCCGAAGAGATCCTAAAGATCGTGCCCTGGGGGTAAACCTGCCTTACATCCAAGGGACCACTGATAGGATTGCGAGGATTCTGAAGAAGTACGATGTGCCCGCGACCTTTAGACCTCTCAATACTATCCGTAGCTCCCTCAGGTCTGTAAAAGATCCGATTGACCCAAAAGACATGAAGGGCGTCTATATCATTCTGTGTTCATGTGGGACACCATATATTGGTGAGACGGGTTGCTCGATTAATCAAAGGATTAGTGAGCATTCAGCTGACCTAAGGCATGGTAGGACCAAGTCCTCTGCCCTGATTGAACATGCCGGGAAGACGATGCATCATGTCTGTATTGAGGATGCTCAAGTCATTGCTAGGGTTGCGCAGTTTCACCATTGCAAATTTAGAGAGGCCCTGGAGATTGAGAAAAGGCCGAATAATCTTAATAGGGATGATGGCTGGAAGATTAGTAGTTGCTGGGTCCCAGCCTTGTCTTCCTAACCTCCTCGGGTCTTAGGGTTCTTCCCTCTCCTAAAGAGTCGTTTTCGGTGGTTGGTCCCTTTTCCTGTGATTTTTCCCCTTTAATCCTAGCATCCCTATAGTATTAGTATGGTTTAGTCTTATTAGTATGCGTTGTTATTAAGTATATTAACCTTATTTCCTTTAGGCTATTATTAGGTTTCAATTAAAGAGAGTTATTATAATTATTAAATTTGTTTTTCATACATGTATATTTAATTTCTACTATTCCTTTAGAATTATAATAATGATTATTAGCCTACAACATTAGATTAATATCTTTACCCAGCTTCATATATTTGTTAAACAAAAAGTTTTAACCTCCATTTGTAATATCTTCCTAATAACTGGGTTAATTTTAATAATATTATTGGATAATATTTTATTAATTAATTAAATATAGATTTCTTAATAAGTATAGATTATTAAACTAATTATAAAATTACATCTTGATAGAAGATATAATTTATTAATTTAAGTTTAAAATGGACCATTAGATTTAAATAAAAAATTGTTATTGAATAAATATATAATGTACCTATAATATTAATTCAGTTTGAGTTAGTTCGTTTTTATATGCATTTATAAGCAAGTACACTAACAAATAAATACTTTAATTAAAAAAAAAATTACCTAATTTAACGAGTTTCCTTGAATAATAGTAATTTAATATATCAAGATTATTATTTATTTGACTAAGTATTTGTTAATAATATTGGTGAAAACCCGGATGCGGGTGTTCGAACTGCATTGAATAGGCTTTAATAGCTTGCCACGCGGAGAGGACAGCGGGCAGCTGAACAGGTTGGAGGTGAAAGGTTTTATGCCGTCGAACTTGAAAGGCATTCATTGCCATTTAATTCATCGTCCGCCCCAAGGCAAGAGCTGTGGTGATAACAGGATGGAGAAGTGTGCCACCGGAACATTCTCCCTGGTTCAGATTTGGTTGCAGGCTGAGAGCGTAAGGTCTGGTTTTTGGAGGGATGAGGAAGGCGGCTATGGTAAGAACAAGCCTTTCTCTCTAGCTTTGCTTAAACCTGTGTATGTTCCTGTTGTTTCGACCCCTCAGAATGTAGCGGTGGGAATTGAAAGAGGGATTCGCTCAGGGGAGGAGCGGCTCTGTATTGTGGCTGTTTGGGACTCCTTCCAGGAGATAACTAGTCTTCAGATAGATTCAGGGCAACCACTGTCCTCAAGCTTTCTCTCCGCTGTCAAGAGAAAACACATGGCTCCTCGTTTAAGGGCCACTCCTCGGCGTGGGCGTAACCATGGGCAACGAGGAGGTGTTGGAGGGAGAGGCAGTCATAGCCCTCGCCGTGTTTCACCTCTCGCCTGCGCGTCGCCACCTTCGAATAGATCCGACGATTCGGGACAATCAATCAGAAACACAGTGCAATCTGCTAGGTTCCAATTTTGCCGTCGAACAAACAAACCTTTAATTTCGGCTCTTGTGACGGTCATCTTCTCGGAAGAAGATGAGGAAGAGGTCAGTATGAAGGATCCCTTTGAGGAACAATCACCTTCTCCTTCGAACAACTCCTCGCCGAGTAGGTGGATGGAGGACAGCTCCTATGCCCCTTCCTCGCAGAGCAAAATTGAGGAAGAGAGCACTTTCGCTCACACAGAGGAGCAGGCAGAGGTGCTCCAGGAAATTGGAAGCATGTAGGAAAAGAACAGGTTGGATTTGGCTCAGGAACAGGCAAAGACTCCTCAGGAGAGGATAGACACAAGGCAAACCTCTCCCCAGAAACAAACCATGCACAAGAAGCTGGATAACTCCTTTGCAACCCTGCTGTATCCCAAGATGCCGTCGGGAATGAAGCTTGAAGATGTCCAGGACGGCGTGGAGATAACCTGGGAGCCCCTTGCCGAGGAAATCAGGCAAGGATCCGAAAATATCAAGTAATTTGCTCTGTTTCGTATGGTTAGTTTTCCTGCTCTGTTTTGGTCGCTTGCTATCTTGGCATGGTTTCTATGTTTCGGCTCTACCTGTTCGGTTTTTTTGGCTCGGCGTTTAGCGGCTGGAGTACATTCCAGCAAACAGTGGCAAGTCCACAAATTTTCCTCTGTCTCTTTGCTCATGTTAAGTTTCCAGGCAGATCTTCTGATATGTAAAATTTTGCTCATGTTAAATCCACTCTTTGCTACAATTTGTATAAGGTTCCTCATCATCAGTGGAACAGTCAATTTTGTTAAAATTTTGAAAGAGAGTTGCACAGTCATCAGTGGCACTCTCAGAGGTTCAAACCTCTTGTACATATTTTTTACATCTTTTTTAATATAAAGTAGCTTAGTCTTTGCCCAGAAAAAAAAATCATTGGTAAATAATAAATGATTAATAAATTTGGATTATCTAATAAATATAATATAAATATTATTATATATATATATATATATATATATAACAGTCAAACTAATCTATTATTTATAGTAACAGTCAAAACATTACAATCATATAGTGTCTTCGCCTGAGGCGAAGCCTTGGCATTCTGGACTGAGAAAGATCCTCATAAGAGCAGCCCTCGCAGGGGCGCCATACTTGAACACAACATCCCACTTCTGAACAAAAACATCCCACGCAGGGGTACTGTGACTCTCAAAAAGGAGCAACCAGTTCAAAATGGATAACCCTCGCAGGGGCAGCAGACTACCAACAGCATTATCCCACGCAGGGGCAGCAAAAAACATGACATGAAAAAACATTGGGATTACATGACATAAACTGAAAGCCGAAGCAAAACCTGAGGGTTGCTGGAGAGGGTGATGCTGAGCGGAGGGCCAGCTACTCCTTCAGCTCCTCTTCGACCACCGGGCACCATCCAAATCTTTCAAATTCCTCTGCAGCAGGGTGGGGACCCAGGTTGACGTCGTCCGCCTTGGATGTTGACACTTCCTGAGGCTGGGGAGGGTTGGGAGCTTGTTCTGCAACCATCCCTGGCATAGCTTCGACAAATTCTAAACCCTCGTCCTGGTGCATCTTTTTGCCACGGAGCTCTTCACTTTCGGTTGGCGTTTCCTCCAGGAAAAGTACCGACACATGAGCATTGATCTGGGGTCTGTCCAACGAGCTGCTGAAGGTAAAAATGGCCGAACCAAAGGCCGACGAAGGAGCTGAAGGGTCTGGGCTGCAAGAGTCCACGAATTGGCTGGCTTGGATAGGAGTGGCTTCAGAGATGCGATGGCAGCAACATGGACAGCAATGGGAGTGAGGTTCCTTAGCTGGAGGCCGAGAGGACCCTCCCCGAGCCGAGCCTCGACGGCTAAGCAAGCATTGTCGTGGCCTGACCATTTTTGCAGCAGAGCCGAGGATAAGGATCAGTGCGGGATAGGGAGGCGGATTTGATACAGAGGCGAGCGGGCGGCACTTGAAAGACTCCAATTCGCAACCCCCTCGCCCTTCAGATCTACATACAGCGAACAGAGGGATGGCAGGTATAGTCTCCCGGAGAGCTGAAGACCAGGCGGGAGCCGGAATGACAAAGACCAAGTGTTGAGCATGAACCAGCTTAAGCTGAGCCCCCCCATCACCTTTTTTAACCACTGTATCGCAACCTCGATCCTCGACCACCATAACTGCTCGTTGCAGTCGAGCCAACAGCTTGAACGGAGCATTGAATGAATTCCTGTGTTAAACCCTGCCATATATTCCTTGGCGGCGATCGGGCATTGAATGCCAGCATTACACTTGAGGCAGCACATGACCAGCATGTGGCTCCTCGTTACCTTCAGTCGTGTCACCCGCATCCGGGAAATAAATATAAATTATTAAATTATTGAAAATTTTGTATTAATTTAATTTCAAATGACCATTAGATTAAAAGGATAAATAAAAAATATTACTAAATAAATATTCTTTGTACCAATGATAATATTTTAATTTGAATTAGTTCGGTTTTGGATATAGTTATACATTTATTAATTTAATTAGGTTAACAATTGAATACTTTTATTTACCTAATTTATTGGAATGATAAATTATTAAAGAAATTTATTTTATTTAATAAATATAAATTATTGTATTAAATATAAAATTTATTAATTTAGTTTCAAATGATAAATAAAATATTATTATGATATACCAATGATAGTATTTTAATTTAAATTAGCTAAGTTTTGGATATTTATACACATTTGTTTAGTTCTTTTATTATATAGTTTACCTAATTTCTTAGAATAATAATAATAATAATTAAATATAACAAGGTTATTATTGGTTTGACTTGGGTCATTGGGTCAAAATTAGCCGTTGGCAATATAGCCGTTGGAGTCTCTGCACATACTATTTAACAAGCTAAGCTGGATTGGTTCTTCAACTTGTCCTGACAATGAAGCACACTTGTTGGTTCGAAACGCGTCGACAAAAGAATATCTATGTGATTACGCCGAAAACTCTCTAAACAATGTTATGGATCACAGAAGTCTAAATTCCTTAAATAAAAATAATTCAACAAACTTACTTTTGAAATTCCTTAGACATTTCCTCCAATGATAATTCCCATGACTTCACATGAGATAATATTGTTTTGATAATTTTTTCATCTTTCACCCTTTGCATTGCTCTCCAAGGCATGATAGTCATATCTTCTGGAAGCTGCTTCAATTCAGGAGCTGATTTACTACCGCCACATATCAATGGCTTAGACTTTTTGACCTTCTAGTTTTTAATGCTAATGTTTTCCCACATGCTAGAAATCTCATCAATTAACTTCCAAACATTTCCAGTTCTAAATGCCAATTGGAAAATGTTATCAACACCTCTAAATATATCACCAGGAAGGTTGCATTTTCCACCTTTTGAGTTGAGTTTCTCTTCAATTTGATAGCCTATTTCCATACAACATTCCCTTTGGAAATCTGCAGTAACATTTATCCTATCCCCACCACATTTTTCTTGAAATTCACTATGAATAAATCTAACCCTTTGGATGAAATTCATAGACATACTATATTTATTATCCAAATTATGATCCCATGCCACTAAATTTGCTTCTGTATCCGATAAACCAGCATAAATGATACATTTCATTGTTTCAAAATTTGGGTTATTGAGATATTTCTCCATCAATTATCTTTGAGCTTCTACAGAATGTCCCCCCCAAGCACATAATAATTGTATTCAAAACATTTTGACTTATCAAATGATTCTTTGTTGGGAACTTGAACTAGATAAACAAGAAGCACATAATTAACCACATGAGCATATGGATTGTACCTCATTAATGTCTTCAAGTTGTGAACATGCAGATAGTGTGGCTTTCTGACTTGAGATTGACATTGTCCTTCACTTGCCTTATAGGTTTGTCTGACATTAAGCTGAAATGTATGACCACCATCAATTAATTTTCTCTTTGTCAAATTCTGTCGAATGGAATTTTGTTTTGTTTTCATAATGCCATCCTCTAAATCAGCTCCTGGTGTAATGATTTCTCTGCTTTCTTTTGAAGTTTCACTAGTTTCTTGACTGCTGGTAATGACTACTTCAAAATCTTCAACTTTACTTTTCTTCGTCATAACATTCTCAACAAATTTATTCTTGGGAATTGTTACTTTTGGTCTTTTACGGCTCTTCTCAGTTCCATTGTTATCTTCAGTAACGACAACATATGCTTCACTATCAGTGTCAACTTCATCGTCCTCAAAAGTAACTTGTCTATCCTTGTTAGATTTATCCTCTAGAGGCCCTTTTTTTCCTTTTTTTTTTTTGTTCAATCCTTTGGATGTAGTTTTGTACCATCATAAATTACTACATTTTTCTTGTTTTCCATATCTTCTTTTGACACCGAGTAAAAACTGCTGACAACTTTCATGATATCGTGCTCATGAATGCCTCCCAACCTAATTGAACAACTTTCAACAAAATTCTGCCAAACAAAATATCATATGTCAATAAAAACAAAGTTAAAAAAATATAGCGAGACACTTTCAAGAAAGCAAGAATACAAATATAAATAACAATACTTACGATGTTTTGTTTCATCTCATTTACAATTTGTTTATACAACTTTGTAGATACCTCTCTTATGTCATACAATGAATATGATGGTCAATATTTAATCCTTTCATGTGACTTGGGAGCTTTTGTAAGTATGTAAACATCTTTAGTATCCGGTACCGAACACATATCTATGACTCTTCCCATCAGCTCAAAAATTCCATTATCATTTGGTATATCAATATATAGATATATATTCACATTTTTGCTTTCTCTTTCTTTCACATACAAGATTCTTGATGGGAATTTTAACTCTTTTGAATTCTTCTAGTTTGAAATCATCTTCTTATCATTTGAGGCACTTGAAAGATTTGTAGCATTGCCTCAGGTGGAGTTCATTCACCAATGTTTTTTGAAGATGCACCTTTAACAGTCTTTGGTCCAGAAAGATTCACAAAAATATTCTTTGATGCCATTTTCCTGAAAAATAGAAACACATAAATCAATTAATAACAAAAACATATTAACTTAAATCCACAATGAAAATATATTATAAGTTTTTAATTTGTATAATCAAATAATTAAAATTAAAAAAATATTAATACTAAGAAATGGTAGAAGCACACCGCACACCCTGTCCATCTGCGGAGTAGCGGGTGATTTCGAGAATCGCGCAACCTCCGGGGCAAATGGGCGGGCCGCCATGGTGGTGCAGGATGGGGATTGTGGCAGCTCCTCACGCACCACCCAAGCGCCCTTCCGTCCCCGGACCCCCTCCTCCCGGCCTACCCCAATCGCCACCTCCTACCCCCTACCCTGCACCCCGCCAACCCCCCTCGTGCCCCTTCCACTTGCAACCCACCCGCCTCGCAATCGCCGGTCCTCGGCCCCCTCCCCCACACCTCCCTACTCCCCCTCCCCTATGCCCTTGCCACCAACCCCACAACACCCCTCCCACTGCTAACCCCCGCTTCCCCCCTTCCGCCCCTCCATTACGTCCACCCCACAATCATTCGGGCACTCCACCGCACCCGCCGCACACCCCGCAACCGACCGGCCAACCCATCCACCCCCGCCTTCTCGCGCCCTTCGCTTTCCCCATCCTCCCACTGACTCACCCCCCTTACCCCCATCCCACCCACCATCCTCCCTCATGCCCTCCTCTACCCCTGCCCACTCCATCTCACGCCCCTCTCTGTCCCCCTGCCCCCCTTCATACTCAAGCCACCCCATCTCAGGGCCTCCTTCCCCTTTCCACCCCAACCGTCCCCTCGCTCCCCGCACCCATCTCAAACATCCCCTACCATCTGCATCCCCTTCCCCCATCTTAGCCACCCCCCGCGCACTCCATCTCACTCTCCCCCCGACCATCCCAGCCACCTACCACCTGCCCCCATCTCCCTTCTGCCACCCTCTCCTACCTCGTAC
>APFE030170885.1:0-12076 GCA_000404065.3 Pinus taeda | reverse complement strand
CCAAACAGCTTAATCTTGGTCTCCCTAGGTTTAAATTTCCTGTTTTAGAATATAGAGAATGTAAATCTGTCAAAACAGCTTAATCTTGGCAGATTCTTAGATAGGTAGAGAATCAAAGGAGCCTAACGCCTTAATCTAGGCCCTTGGATGAAATAAGGGTAGCCTGTAGATAGGAAAACATGAAAAGAAAAAATGGAATGATGGGTCTGCAAGTCTAAGTGCACCCAAATCAAAAGAAGAAAAAATGTTAGGTAAGTAGGATGGGTAGGTAGTTTCGAGGTTGCTGAATCTTAATTGCTGATCAGGTCCAGATTTCCAGGTATCATCTTTGCTTAGGACACAATCAGCAGGCAGTTCCATGCGAGAAACTCAAAAACAGGTATAACTAACTCCCTTTCTCCATCTCCCCCAATCATTAACTAACTTCCCCAAAAGAGGTCAAGATCTGCTTGATACCTCTTAAGTTCCATCATTTTCATAGCATTTGCTTGGGTGAAGATCTGCTTTACTCAAAGTTGTTCCATACTCTCTCTGAAAAAGGTTCTATCCCCTTGTAACAGCCTAAGTTCTCCCTAACTTAGCGCTTTCTTACCATCTCCATATTAACTACTGACATTATTATTTAGCTCCCTATATTTTCCCATCCCCCTACTAAAATTTATGTAAATCACCCCCTATGTAAATATCCCTCCCCCTGGTTGAAAAATAACCATAAGTACCCCGGGAATTGCTCAGTTTACCTGAAACTTAACAAGAACCCTCATGCTGCCCCTTCAAACCATCTTCCAAATACAATGGACTCCTTCCAGAGTATAAAATCCCTTTTCAGGTTATCGGACTACTTCCGAAGCCTCAAATGCCTTTCAGACCCACTTACTTACTCCTTTCGACCACAACAAACCCCTTGTCGACTTCCTTAACACTCCGCAGACCATAAAAAGCCAGATTTCATCGCAAGATCACAACACCCTCTCCATGCAAGTTATGACCCATCCGGCGCCACTCGACGCGATATCGCGATATCGG
Organism: Pinus taeda; assembly: GCA_000404065.3. NCBI lineage: Eukaryota > Viridiplantae > Streptophyta > Pinopsida > Pinales > Pinaceae > Pinus > Pinus taeda. The sequence goes on along the minus strand of APFE030170885.1, from coordinate 11,050 downwards.
CGATCGACGGTTGCAAGCGCCAAATGTCCAACTAAAACACCTTCATGTTCCCCACCGATGTGATATTGTGATCGCATCGGAGAAGTTCATCGCATCGCCTTCAGTATCAGCACCTCGCCATGTCACTTCTGTACCAGGGACCCACCGCAGGCTGACGTCATCTGCCGTACTGCTGACGTCAGCAACTAGAAAGCCAAAAATTCGCGCAGGAAGAGAAATCGCACTTCGGAGCTCCAGAACAAGAAACAGAGGCAGTTTTCGATGCGCGATTAGCACGAAGTGCTAATCGCGCATCGCTACGGGAAATAGGCCGTTTCAGAGAATCTTTGGGGAATCTTTTGATTCCTTGGCCCGTTGTGCACCGAAAAAGCCCGAAAATCGCCCGATTGTGCCAAATTGATTCGGTTTAAAGACAGCAGAGGACCAATGACAAAGTTTAAAGTGTATCAGATCAAATCATCAGGTAGCAAGCGTGTCAAAGAGTACCAGCAGGCGGCGAAAACCATCAATGTAGCGGCAAAGAGTATCAATGAAAATCTTAAGCAGCGGCCCGAAGCAGGATAACATTTAATACCTTCCAGCAGAGTCAAAGAAAGAGGGCGAAGCCACTCAAAGCCCTCAAATCATAATCATTGCACATTTAACTCGCACAGAGCAGAACTACAAATCCCGAAGCATAATCATCCCAGCAACACCGCATAAAGCCTACAAGGGCCACATTGTAGTCTTTTCTGATTCAGCTGCCTCTAGCGCAGCCAAAAGGACTTACCTGCATTTAATTCCAGCAACACTTAGATTTTTGAAGAGCTTTTCTACCAGACCTGTTTAGGTCAATTGTAATGAATGACTTTCCGATATTTTGCTTATATATACCACCCTGAACAATGTAGTGAGGGGTTGTTTGGTTGGTAGGTTGGTTAGTTAGTGAGTCGAAGACATTTCTTCCCAGCATTTTCTCCAAGCAGAGACCCGCACTGTAACTGTCATACTTTCTATAATCAAAGATTGTTGAAAGCGTGGATTTCGAAACTGTTTGATGTGTTCAATTGGCCAAGGAGTGATTACGGAATTCCTGTGCTTCTACATGATTCAATAAGTGTTTCTCTCCTCTGTTAAATTTCATGTTTTTACCACCGTTCCGCCTTCTAAATTGCAGGAAAAAAGAATAGCTTAAGATTTGTTTCACTACACCTTAAGTTCAATTTCTGCATTTTTCTATGTTTTCATCAGAAATAGCTATGAGCATGTATACTTAAATGATCTTGTTTACGTTGTTTCTTTCACATATGAATGAGAATTTAGGAATTCTTAACTGCTCCTAGATCACCATTCATCCATTTCTCCTCTTTTTCAGTATGATGAAATGATTCTCCTTTGCCTTTCATCTTTGATTTTCATTCCATCCTTTCAGTAGATTGATAATTGTATCCTGTGTGGCTATCCCGCTCCATAATTCCATTGTGACCAAGAAAACGCAATAGCAAGCCTTAATCCATGACTCCACGCCCAATGGTTTGAAACTTATCACACCTTACCTTGCCTCTTTGCTTGAGATTCCTACCTTCCATCCAAACACAAACAAAAACCCCCTGATCCAAAAGCTAGCCTAAGATCATCAACAAAGTTGAATCATTATAGAGAGAGCCCTCTCCGATTGCAGGTGGGCTAGAATCTGCAATCCAAAGATTGGTTTGTGGTTACCTCGGCCGTATCCCTATAAGGAGCCTAGGGACAACCTGAATGATAACACAAGTAGTTGAACAAAGTAATAATTAAAACATTATTACACTATTCTTCATATATCATTGACATAAATACAATTGAAAGAATAACATTCCTTAAACATTCAATAGTGACAAGTAAAAGGAGTGCTGTTAAAACACATGCATATATCAAATGATAGCAAGATTGAATAAACGCTGATTTATATAAAAGAATGGAGCAAAGACATAGATAATAGTACCATATGTATTTTGAATCCTTCCTGATATCAATCGCATTCAGATTCTGTCTTCCAACTTAGAAATACTCTCACAAAAAGCAATAGTGCATATCTCATCAAAGTATTCTTCATCAAAATTCAGAATATAGGTCCAGTCTTCATAATATATATATATATATATATATATATTATATTATATATATATATCGGAAGCACAATAGTGCAACTTCCGATTCCAGTTTTGATACAAAAATTGAGGACCCTTTCTAAAGACATGAAAGGGTCTATAAATACTATCTAAACTAACTAATTATGAAATAAAAATGTTATGAGGTGGTATAACCAAATCAGTGAAAATCTCATTGAAATAGGCATGCTTGCAGTCGGTGGAATGATTCACTGTTTCAGCCGATCATCCTTTGGTTTGAGCTGGCATATAGCTAGCATTGGTTGCAATTCTAGAGGGTGACTCAGACGTGAATGCAGTTGGGTTGAATACGTAGCATCATGAATCTCAGGAATCATATAACTGATTGCATCGGTTAAACATTTTAGTGCTGCCTTTTGACTATGCGGTTTAACCAGGAAGAACCAAAAGGTGTCCCAAGTTAAACTTTGGTTGCTTGCGATTAATCTCTCTTTCTTTTCTAAATCTTGCTTGCATGATTGCTCCAATGATTTAGCTGATGGTAATTTACCTGGGGTGCATTCTAAAATCAAATTAGACAGATAAAGAGTATCATTAATTAATTCAATCAAATTACCAGTCCTTGATCTACATCTTGAAGTTTCCCTTTCTACTTTCATTAATTGGGATTTCCATTCAAGGAAAAGAATTTCCTTGTGTGATTCTAAAATTCGAGGCAGATTTGTAGCTTGTCCTTCATTGGTTTCTTGCCAAGCAAGAAAGTTTGTCAATGTCTCATCGCCCTGCTCCAAATTCTGCCTTGCGTCAACTGATTTGTCAATCATTGATGAAGAAATTTTGAGGAGGGGCTCAACAAGAGAAATATTATGACATAACAAATTTAATTGTTTAATCAATGCCTTATTGATCTAGAGAGATTTGGATTTGAACTTTGCTGCTTGAGGAAAACTTTTGAACTTTTCTATTTGCTGTGATAATTGAGCGATTTGCTCATCTTTCATTTTGTTCAATTGTTCGTTCATTGACTTCAGCTTGGCCAATGCTAGGGATAATTATTTTTGTTTATGTACTACACTTTGGTCTATTCTCTGCTTCTCCTTGAGAAATTGCTCATTTAGCTGGTTATTTGATTGTTTTTGTGCTGCTAACTATTGTTCTAATTGCTCTATTTTCTGCTGCCTTTCGGATACCTGTGCTTCCAGTGAAACAATTGTTTGATATTTTTCTTTGAGTAAATTGCTAACTTCTGATGCTTTATCCATTATAGCTGCTGAGTATGCCCCTACATATTGGGAGAGTTTTGTAAGGTCTTCGGAAGGATTAATTTCTTCTCTCCATACCACATTAGACATGTCTATTTGTGCGGGTAAAAGAGAATATTGATCAAACTTTCTTTTTTCCCTTTGTCTTTTTACTATAGCCTTATGCTTAGGACTGTAGAAGACATCTAAAGGTGGTATTTCTTCTATAAGTAGGATGATTTCATTAGATGGATTTTCTGGAATTATCTCCATATCTTTCTGAATGATGGGTGGGCCATTGGTTCCTTCATTTGGAACCGTATTAGGTGGTGTCTTGTGACCAGTTGTCACTTCAGGCGTGCTAGATCCCTGTAAGGTCTCATTATTGCTTCTAATGGAATGGAACTGTTGCCATTCTTTAAGAAGCTTGGGATCAATCTAAGTATCTGTATCCATGAGTTGACTATCTTTTCTTTGTCCCTATTCTCGTTGCTGTTGCTGTTGCTATTGTTGTTTGGAGATCTTTTCCACATCAAAGGTCTTATCAGTAACTATCTGGCTAGATGAATGGATTGTAGGAGCTATGACTAAGAGGTCTAAAGGTAGAGTTTGCAACCTCTGTTCTCTAAGCCTATTAAACACTTCTAATCCTTCATCTTGATATTTGATTCTAGCCAATGATTTAACTTGAAATAAAGATTCGGTTGAGGAAAATATATCATCGAAATCATCATTTTCATGATCGATCTTTGCAAGTTTAGCTTGTTCAAGGACAATATAGGCAACTTTTCTTGGATCGTCTATTGGGAATTGTTGCAAGATTCAACATTTGTATTTTTTTTGCCTCCTTTTCTGCATGTTTGTAATCATGAAGAGTGAAAACACCACATCTTAAAGGGAATGTAGGCCATGCCTGTTTCTTGGAATTTCTAAGGGTTTTGGATGTCCCGTCTACTCTTATTTGATAGGCCAATTCCCAAGCTAACAGTTTATCGGGCACATACAGAGGAAGGACATGGGGCTTTGTAAGGCTACCAAAAATCCTTATATAAGTGAATTTTTCTTCCACAAGCCAACTGCCTATTGCTGTCAAATCTGTTTCTACTTCCGGGGATATCCTGGGAGCAGGCTTATAAAAAATGGAGTAATAAATAGGCACAATAAAACCGTTGCAGATCTTATACAAATGATTTTTGTAATTGGCTTTCCATAACTGATCATGATAGATATGGATTGGTTTAGGGTCTACGGGGGTCCATCTCCACCCGAGCAATGGAAATTCAGAATTGAAACAAATCGTATCCATAATGAATGCACTATAATAGAATGGGGGAATGGTCCTAGTAGTTTGATATGAATTTGCTCTGTATTCTAGGATTGTTGTGGCTAATTTGTGAGATAAAATATTGGCCCAATCCATTACATAGCCATTGATTTCTACCTCCATCAGAGGGACCATTTCTATAGTGAACTTAGCAGAGTCATGTATTCCCCACATTCTACACATCATAGCTCCGACATAACAGTAAGGAGAAGCTAGTGAGTCTACAGAGTACCTACCCGATGATTCATGCTTGTGCTTTTCGGGAAAATGTCTCCACTGCTTAATCGGGTCTGGTTCTGACTTGTTTTCTTTTGCAAATGCTTCAAGGAAGGCTTTGTTGTACCACTTTTCAGGCTTAGGTAAGTGATACATTTTCCTTAAATCCTCCGGCTGAAATGAGCCGAATACTCCCGTCATTTGTGCAAAAGGTTCTGTTTGTAACTAGAATTTTTTCCACCACCCATCTCACGATGTCTGTATATGGGAGGACTTTAGCTCGTGCGGTGATTCTGTGAAGAAAGGAGCATGATAACTCTTTAAGTGTTCCTTCAGAATTATCAGTCGAATTAGCCGTGGCCTCTTCTGATAGTTCTTCGGGTTCCTTCATTTCAATTAGATTATAGATACTTTCCTAGCTAGTATTTCCTAGTCTGAGACATGTCGTGTCTGATATTAATCCCTTTTTGCTTGGTCTGGGATCTTTGGTTGGCTGAGATATTACTGTAGGAGTTGTTGCTATGGATTTCCTTGATCTCTTTCCCATTTTGCTTCAGATTTCTATTTTCAGTGGAATTCTGCACAAGCGATTGAAAAATCGCGATACAGAGAAATGCTGCAACAGACCAATATAATAATGGAAAAGAGCTACGTTGATTAGCATGTGATAATGAAATATAGTTAAAGGTTGCCGTGGGTGAAATCTAAAGAAAATATCTACCCTTAACTACTTCGTTGAATAGTCGTTTAACCTGTCAATCATGGTAAAGAAGGTTTTAAATGCCCATCATGTCGCTTATATGCCGAATGATTAATTGAAGCGTGCCTTATATTTGTTTGATGAACGATTAGAGATAAATTGCAAATCGGCGATCGGGAACATCAAGGGAAAGGATATAACACTTGCTTTGAATATCTCCGATCTCTAAAAGGTGATATGATGCATGCAAACCAACATATCTTCAAGATGCGCGCCTAATAAATATATCACAATCGGGAATGGACTGAGGCTTTATTGTTTTGTCAATGCAATTTCGCTGATTGCCGATTGCGATATGCTTTATCGCATTGGAGGATTTGAGGATGCCTTCGTTTATGTATGTTGTTTTCATCGCCGATTTATCGATTGCGATATGCTTTATCGCATCGAAGGATTTGAGGGGTTTCATTATAATATGTTTGGCATTTGGCTTCTTCGATCTCCGATTGTGATTGCCTTTTCGAATCGGAGAGAATGCGTGAGACTTTGAGTATGCTTCTTTTGCTATTGCGATATGTGATATTCGATCGCTTTATCGCAATAAACAAGAGTTTTATAATATTCTTTTAAAGTTACACCCTCATTTCCTTTCAAAAGGCTTTTAAAATAATTCGTTTAGCTAAAGCCTTCCAATAAGGGTTTTTCTTATGATGAGTTAATACCAATTTTATTTATGGACACATAAATCTTATTAAAGGGACCCATTTCTTATTTAAATTTTATATAAAGATTTTAAAGAAATGGGGAGTTGTTGCTTAGCACAACAGAGCCCTAAGAGATAGGCCAATATGTTTACCATCGATAATAACATGACTTGGGGGGATAGTCACAGGACAAATCCACACGTAAGGGTAGGACACTTAACTCAGAGAGCCAAGAATGAAAACCCCCTTAAGAGTTTCCTCCCAAGTGGCCCCCAAGTGCTACAACAAATGCTAAGAACACCATTTGTATGCGTGCAAATTCCGCTATATTGTGCCGCTCGAAATTAAGCTAAATGGGTTGTGTCACCTTGCCTAGCCCAAGTGTGACCTCATGCTTAACCCTTTTGTGAGGAGGGCTTCCCATACTGCACTACTGCAATGGATTTAACTCCCTACCACAAGTTTCTATCTTTGCTTGTAGTCTTGGAGTAGTTAACTCACACTCTTATCTCTAAGACCCTAGCTTAAGCTAGTGTTGATGTGCTACCAGTAAAAATAAAAGATGAGTCTAGTTGATTTTAATTATTGCATTGATTTTAAGTGGTTGTTATTTATAGAGTTGGGTTGCAGCGTGAAACTGAATGGTGCAAATTAATCTTTGTTAGTAACCCTGATGCAACTATATGCAAATTCTCATTTTAGTTCGATGAATTCTAACTACAGGAGGGTAAGATTTTTTCCACACAACACACGAATTCCTATTGATGCACCTCTCACTAAATTGTAATATGAAAATTATCCCATTTTTATTTATTTATTTTTAGATTGATGACCTGAAAACGAACCAAAAAGGAAAACAAAAGTAACTGAAAAGAGACCAAAGAACAATTCCCAAGCAAGAACTCAAAGCACTCCAAAAGAGTTAAAGCTAGGAAAACAAAGACAAACAATCAAACAAACTCAAAGCGATCAAACCAAAAGCCAAAAGTGGAAGAAGGAAGGCAATGTCAACCAACTAGGGCAACAGCATGATCTGAAATTGCTTGTAAATGATCTCAGTTAATTAATGAAGGTATTAAAAACTTATGTGCTAGGGGGTGTTTATGTTATTTTATGCAACAGATCGATACGATTGTGAAATACATAGACACTGAAATAGTAAGAGAACACATCAAGCAAACACATAAACACAAAAAATTTAATAAGGAGTTCACCCAATCCTCCTAGGCTATCTCTCTTGGTCCAACCTTCAGTGGTGGCCTTTCTATTGTGTCTTAAAAAGCATAGTTTTACAACAATGAGCTCAAATTGAGTCTCACTTAACAGATAATGATCAATAGGGCTGTACTTAGATCCCCCAAGTCTCTAGAGTACACAGACTCCCCTTACTGAAACTCGACCTCAACTGGTCTCAGTGGTATGAGTACCAAATTGGACTCATTACCTAACAAGTATACACAAAGGAGTTGCTCGAACCTCTCAAGCCTTCTCTGGAGTTCACAGACTCTCAGACTCTCTCTCTCTCTCTCTGTCTGCTCAATGCTGCCTTTGCTCTGTAGGTTAGTTTGGCTTCTTTGTTCTCTACAAAAATTGCTTCTCTCACTCTTTTCTCTCTTTTTCTACTTCTTCTCCCCTCCACTTTCTCTATCTGTTTGTGGCTTAAAGCCAATCTTCTCCCTCACCGTTCGTTTCTGCTTCCCGGCTCTCTAGATCTCCTACCTCTGTTCACTGGAATTCCCCTGCTCTATGTCATCATCACTATAACGCTTCATAGAGCAGTGGCCACATGTTTCCTCATGAACTGAGTGTCAGTTCTCTTTGAATGGTCGTTATTTCCGTTGCTCCAAGATCACCCGCGAAACTGTTCCCTCTGCCAACTCATCGGTCACGTCGGATCTCAAATCTTATCTGCCTCAGCCTATTTCCCTGTCGAACCCAGTCATCCATTGGATTTCTTCTCTGTCATTGATCTGGGGCCTCCAGATCCTATGGTCTCTGTCTATATCACGCGGGTAAGTAGCATGCCCTTTACCCACGCGATGAGAGTGGTTTTCTCTCTCATCCGTTGGATGCGTGTCACCCGTTGTATGGAATCAAGTGGGACTTGGCCGAACCCACTTACCGCTTGAGGGCCTTCCGATGTCCTATTGGTTTTAGCGCAGGGCTTGCCTTCTGACAGAGTCGGCGATTTCTGTGCATTTCTATGCTTTTCCCCATGACTAAGCACTCATGGCTTTCCTTCACTTAGGGGGACGCCCTGCGATACACGATTAATCACTAATCACATATTAGAAATTGCCTCCATTTTTGGATCTGACTTCCTGTTTTGCCAGTTTGTGCCAGCACGCGGTTACCATGGGCCAACGATCTGTGTGCTTTGACTGAGCGTCCTTGTTGCTCCGTGCTAACCATAAATTGCCATTGTCTAGAGGTTATTTCTGATAAGCTTGACATCCATAGCACTTTAAAACTTTGGTATGAGTTTTACAGAGTTTAGGAAACTATAAGAGTGTTTAAGGATCCAATTTGGATCACGACCTTCCCACTGAAAAAGATTTTGGACCACCAAGAGTTGGTTTTCAAGAATCGACTAAGTGAGGGTATAACTGTCTCACTTGTCCAATCTCTATCCATTTTGTGCTGCTTGGCTTTGAACCCTTGAGTCCAATCCTGAGGTACTCAACATCTCCCCTGCACGTCATCCTCACCTTCCTGTCCAGAACCGTGTCTTCCTATAGTTCATTGAGATATTCAGGTAACAAATCATCAATAGAAGGCAATTGAATCTACTCTTCAGGATCTTCAATTAATGAAGGTTCAAATAGTCTCAAGCTATTTGCATTAATGACTGAGTAGATGTGCATGTAAGCTGGTAAATCAAGGCGAAAATCATTCTCACCAATTTTCTCAAGTATCTTGAAAGGTACATACCTTATTGGCTTTAGCTTTTTACCTTCACCTTGCATTCTATCTTTGCTAATATACAGCCAGACTTGATCACCAACTTGGAAACTATGCTCCATCCGATGCTTGTCATGCCTTGCCTTGTATTTGGCTTGGCTCTTTTCCAGCTGTTCCTATACTGCTCGGTGAATCTCTTAGATTTTTTCAATGAACTTGGTTGCCTTGTCCACATCATTATGTCCATCAACTGCTATGCCTTTACCAAAGACAAAATCCAAGGCAGACCTTGGTGTGAAACCAAAACAGGTCTCAAAATGAGATCTCTGTGTAGAATAATGTTTTGCTCGACTGTAAGCATGTTGCACATAACACAAATGTTCATCCCAAAGTTTGGGATGCTTGCTGCAATAGCCTCTAAGAAACTGGATCACCGTCCTGTTGACCACTTCTGTCTGGCCATCTGTTTGTGGATGAAAGGCTGTGCTTTTCTTCAGTTTGGTGTCCATCAATTCCCACAGACTCGATCAAAACTTCCCAACAAATCAGGTGTCTCGATCAGATACAATGGAAGTGGATAATCCAAAATGAACCCATACATGCTGAAAGAACAACTTTGCAGTTTGTTCAGCTGTAATCTGTTTATTACAAGGTATCAAAATACACATTTTGCTGAACCTATCCACAACAACATATAAATAGTCATGACCTTTCCTAGATTTAGGCAGTCATCCAACAAAGTCCATGGAAACACTTTCCCAAGGATGAGAAGGAACTGGTAGTGGAGTGTACAAGCCTAGTTTTCTTTTGCTGGGCTTGCTTTTAGCACACATGGTACACCCTCTCACATATCTAGAAATTGTCTCATTCATTTTGGCCAATAACAAAATCTTTGCAGTTGTGCAACCATTTTACTTACCCCAAAGTGACCTGATATTAGAGAAATGTGTGCTTATCGAATTATCTTTACTCTTTCAGTTTGTGGAATGCATAGCTTCCCACAATGATACAAGAGTTGGTCCTTAATGTGATAATCCAATTCTTCTACTCGTTTTCCTTGACTTAAAGTTGCATATACATATTTGAAATCTATTTCTTGAGCATATTGTTCAATGTAGCCCTCATGCAATGCTGAGTTATGCTTAAGTATAGTAGATGCATTTATAATTGGTCTAGATAACATGTCTGCAACTTTATTGTGTATGCCCTTTTTATATCTGATGACTAAATTAAATTGTTATAGAAAACCCATCCATCTATAGTGTCTTGATTGCTGCAACTTAGTTTGGGAGTGTAGATATTGAAGTGGTTGATGATCAGTATGTATAACTGTCTCTTTGCCCTAAAAGTAATGTTTCCAGTTTTTCACACTCTGTACTAATGCATACAATTCTTTATCATATGTGGGATAGTTAACTACTACAGAATTAAATGTCTCAGAATGATAACATATGGGTTTACCTGCTGTATCAACACTGCTCCCATGGCATAGTCACTGGAATCCGTTTGGATCTCAAATGGTCTTTGAAGATCAGGCAGTGCTAGTACTGGTGATGTACTAATATTTTCTTTCAAGGTGTCAAAGGCTTTCTGCTATTTTCCTCCCCATTGAAACACCTTATTCAATCCTGTTAAAGCATGTAAGGGAGCTGCAATTAAGGAAAAGTTAGAAATGAACTTTCTCCAATATTGTGCTGCTCCTAAGAAGCTTCTAACTTCTGTAGCAGATTTGGGTTTAGGCCAATTTACAATTGATCCAGGTGGATATTGGTGGCCACCCACCTAGCCCATTTGGACCCCCACAACTGTCTCTTTCAGTTTTTCAGTTTCCGTAATTGTAGCACAATTTACTATTTTTAGCAGTTTTTTCGGGT
>APFE030170883.1:0-11400 GCA_000404065.3 Pinus taeda | reverse complement strand
TTTATTTATTATTATACATATGTACATGTATATTTATTTTCCTTAAAAGTCACAAAAACATTTTATTTATTATTATTATCCAATTTTCTAGTCACAGTCAAGCTAGACACCAAATTGGTGTATGAGAGCCCCTTGTTTGTGGGATAAGGGACCTAACTCATAGCCAAGCTAGACACCAAATTGGTGTATAAGACCCCCTTGTTTGTGGGATAAGGGACCTAACTCTGTGCAACGATTTGACTGGTGTATGAGACCCCCTTGTTTGTGGGATAAGGGACCCACCTCCGTGCATTGATTTCACTGCTAAGTCTACAAAGGCGTATATACTCTACCCCCTCTGATTTTGAACCTGTGACCTCTTAGGAGGAAACACATGTTTTTAACCATTAGGCCCACTCAAGTTAGTGTACTAAGAGACCAACAAGTTTGTCTAAAATGCATATAGCCTATAGGGCTACTCTAAAGCAAATAAAAACAAAGCAATATGGATTTAATAATAAATAACTAGAGAACACAATTAACATTCAATATTTTCCAATGCTTGAGGCTTCCAAAGGGATAGGATCCCTTTTACCTCATAGAGAACAACTTGGAGCAAGGAGTAGGCCAAGGTGGGCTTTAATTTTCCCTATTTTGTTTTCCAAGGAGTGCACTAACACCTGCAATTCATCCAAATGAAGAAGTGTCTCTTCTCTGGTAGTGTTCTTGTCCATCAGCGTATGGCCCAGCAACAACTTGATGTGTCAATAAAGATTGGTTGTATGTATACAGTGATTGAGGTGACCCCAAGAATGCCCTATGTCCAAAACCCATCCTACCACCTCGACAAGCACCTCAGAGTCCATAATGCATTGTCTCTCATCTACAATGTCACATTTAGCATGGGTAATTTCCTCTTGAACACTTGTAGGAGTAAACACATGATAACGAGAAGCAAAGCTTTCAACCCATTGTTGGGCTCTAGGGCTTCCAATGTCCCTATAATAGGTAGTTTCGTAGTGGAGTTACACTCTCTGTCTCAAAAAAATCACAAAGAAAGAGATGTGACGAGCGAGAATTCCATAGAGATAGGTTAGCAAGAAGAGGAGGGCGAAAGTGGAGGGCGTATATGAAGCTAAAGGGGAGGATTATCCACTGGCAAAGAGGAGAGGACTTAGAGCTAGGAAAAGACAATGAGGAATGACTTAACTAAAGGCCAAGAAAAAATAAGGAAAGAACAATAGAAAGAGCTCTGATGAATTGGAAGAATGGACATATACGAAGCTAAAGGGGAGGATTATCCACTGGCAAAGAGGAGAGGACTTAGAGCTAGGAAAAGACAATGAGGAAGGACTTAACTAAAGGCCAAGAAAAAATCAGGAAAGAACAATAGACAGAGATTTGATGGATTGGAAGAATGGCCTCAAAACAACAATTTTAGCAAGGAAATACCACCAAATTTTTTGAGGGGGATGAATTGTTGCAAGGAGAAAAGCTTAAAAGAAGACATAAATTACCAATGTTCCTTCTAAATACCTAGGACCAAGTGAGTGCGTAGAATCTGTTAGCCACTATCCTAATGTGGAGAGAGATGTCTCGTTGTTCCATCATAATTATTTGCCTCCTGAAATGACCATAAGGCAAATTGTGAACATGCTTACAAATTATGTTGTTCTTCTAAGTACAGGGTGATTTAACAACTTGATGATATTGGAAACACTAGGGAAATATACCATTAAACCAAATACAAGTGGCATGATGATGCCGAAGAATCCTTGGCCTTGGGCAATCCTCATCAACCAAAAACAAGTTTCAGTTGATATTGTAATAAGTGTTGTTACTCTCATGTGTTTCAAAGTTGTTGATACACCTATTATGTTAGTTGCTCATACACCCAATTGGTAGTTGTAGCTGCTCCTATAGCTACATTGTATCAAAGTGGCAACTACTCTCAAGTCGTTGATACTACCAGGATTGCATGTTGATACTCATGTTGCATGGAGTTATTGACACATCCAAAATTGTTGATTGTTTAGTTGCACTGCTACAAGACAAACCCTGCTAGATGCATTGCCAGAGTGACACATAAGTTATGAATTTGGTTTGTCTACATGCTGAGAAGATGTGAATCAGTTAAGTTTTGGAGGATGAAGAGGTCGGTGACATGGAAGTTATTTGTTTCAATGGAATATGAAGAGGTCAACAACGTGAGGATAAATGGTGGGAACAAGGAGGGAAGGGACCCTTTTTTTTGCATTCTGGCTTTTGCTTCTATCTCTCATCTCTTGGACGTTTAGTTGTTTGGCTGCTAACATTGGTTGGTTCTTGCACGATTTCCAGATAGCGTGATTGACCATTGTACGAGATAGGAAGGTGTCTAGTTATTGTGTGTGGTGTTGTTGTGTAACAACATAGGGAATTCAAGCACTTCGAGGATGTTGTTTTGTAATATGAGCTCTTGTCTATAACAACACATTTTGAAGGAATAAAAGGGTATTTGAATCCCTTCATGTGTTCTTGTGAGAAGACTCAAATACTCTTTGTTTGTGCTATGTGATTTAATCTTGAATTAATTAATTTAGTATCCAAAACCCAATGCCCTAGACTGTGCACACTGTAACAACAATCCAGATTATGTAGGTGTTGTGAAAGCTATAGAATTTGCATTGCGTCACATGATCAACAAGGTGGTAACATAGTTATGGCACATAGATAAACCAACATGATGGGGTGTGTTTTTAAATTCATTACAGGGATCTAATGCCACTTCCCCCTCCTCTTGTAGTTGGTGGGATGACAGCCTTGTACCCTCTTGTGTCTCCTATTAGGGACCTGATCTAGGGAATTTTGATTGTTCCAAAGTGTCATGAAATCTGTTCTTGGAGGCTGAAACTCTGAGATTTCCATAGGTCTGGAAATGTCGCAGATCCATGAGCTATTGCTGATCACAGGTCTGTAATTTGTCTCTCTAACCAACTACCTAGATCTGCAAGGCATCCATACACAATTTTGTTCAAAACAAGTTCTTTATACTCCTTGTAGGCTGCCTCAGACCTGTGGCTAGGCTGCTCCTGGAATCCACACCAAACAAAGAGAAATCCTCTCCTAAATCTATGCTCTTTTCCTTATGTGGGTCTGTAAATTTTAGGTTTGAGTTCTTTAGGTTGATGTTCCTTGTTCAACATTGAAATCTAGCCCGAACAATGAACTTCGGTCCTCTTCGGTCTCCTTTCTTGCTTTTGTTCCTCTTATGTGAATTGATCACCGAAACTGATGGATAAGGAAATGAATCTTCGACTGTATAAATAGGTTTCTTTGTAATGACATCCAAAAAGCCACGTCCCTGTTTGGAGGCTGACTTGTGTTCTTGTGCATAGGTCGGCTCAATGACAAGGTTAATTTCCTTAACTTAAAAATTCATTATCTCGAAAACTATTGGGAGTTTCGAGGCAAGTAAGGGCTCACTGGAAAGGAAAAATTATATTATATAAGATGATATAGGATTCATTTTGGAAGGATGCCTCTAAGGTGGTAAAAATTATTTTTCTTTGCGACTGTCCTTAATTTTTGTGCATAAGAAATTTGGGAAAACATGGCTTCTCCATTGTTTCATCATTGGATCATAGTCATAAATCATAGGATCATAGTGTCATCATGTAGGGCATCCATGTCATCATATAGTCTTCCATCATCAATATCACTGGAGGTAAGGACATTTAAGGTTATGGCTTCACACCATCATCAAGACCACCAAAGGTAAGGACGTCATCTAGTCCTTCATCAAGTGTTGTCAACATATGTCATCAAGGTCATTAGGGATTCTAGATCATCAGGGGCATGATTGACACTTCTTCTCATATACATGATTGCGCAAGAGTTATAGTCATCCTATGGAATCTTCAAGAATATTTTCCATTTCGGCCACTGCCATATTGACATCAATGACAACCTAGATTAACAATCTCCCCCTTTGTCATTGATGGAAATATTCTTTCCCTTTCAAACATTCTCTCCCCCTTTGACACCAATGGAAAATGGGGTGCCCAAGAACTCCCCTTGTCAAGTTACTCCTTTTCTTAATGACTAATAGTTCTTCTTAAATATGTTACTCCCCTTGTCATGGTACTCTTCTTTATGGCAATGTGGTTCATGATATGTTTGCATTTCTTCATGTGGTGAACCAACTTATCCTGCCTGCACAACCTCCTCTGGCTTAGGAAAGATTACCTTCTTAGTTGATCAGGTGGAAGAATTCTTAACAATATTCCATCAGATAGATAAGAGATCATGTTCTTCAATGGAGCTACTCCTGAGAGATGATCTATCAATGAATGATTGTCCATGTGGCTCATCAAGGATTTCATAGGGCCCATTCACAGAAAGCTTTTGCAAGAATGCTTAATTATCCTAAGATCCCCCTAACTCTATGCATGGTCTTCCTTTCGGTAGAGTCTCCCCATCAAATACTTGGAATATCAAGGATAACTTCATCAAGTCAACAACACGTCTTATTGGTTGGAGGGTTCAAGAGACTTCTGGATTCAATTTATTCCTTCTCCATACTTGTGTAACTTTCTTCTCTGGCACGGTTCTAGCTTGTGTAGGGCCCAAGTCAAGTTACAATCATGTGCCATATTTCCAATGTTATGAAACTTGAAGCACTCTATGTTGCTCATGAATAAGGATTCATGAATTCTTGCAAAATTGCTTCTCGAAGATTGATGAGGACCATTATAATTATTTTTGTGATATGCCCTACAATCTTTTGCCATGTGCCCAAAGTTTGTACAAGAATAGAAATAACTAAGAAATATACTTTGGTACCTAAGAGAAGAAGGTTTCCTTAATGTACTTCTGAAGTCCTTTTGGCTTGGGATCCTTTGACGATAACCATTGCTTCTTGCATCCTTGACACCATAGTTTTGAGTTATTTGATTGATCCTTCCAAAATGTTCTTTGTTGGACACAGATTTTCATTGATGTCAATATGGCAATATTCGAGGAGCAAACGGAGCCAAGAGGAGAAGATGGAGCCAAGAGGAGTAGACAAAGCCAAGAGGAGCAGACAGAGCCACCAGAGGGGCTAACAGAGCACAGAGCAGACAAAGCCACCAGAGGAGATAACATAGCACAAATCAAACAGAGCCATGGGGAGGATTATAGTGTATATGCAGGCTATTTACCCATTGGTGGCAAAAAACATAGTTACATGGCGTTTAACACTATCGGAGGGCAAACAGAGGCCAAAGCATATATATATGGCAAACACACTAAGAATTTTATATATATATCGGCATATATATGTATATCAGTGACAACGCTAATCAATGGTTCGATTATACGCCCTCACCTTGCCACATTAAAACCTCCAATTGCAATAAAGTATGTGGACCCACTGTGACATTGTAATATGACTTAATATATTTTGTATTCATCGCATATCGCAAGTTGTAAAGCCTTGCCACATTGGAAGCGCTGACTGCGATAAGGCTGTGGACCCAACGGGTATATTAACTATGGTTTAATACCATATTGCATACAGTCCATCGAAGCAGGGGAATTGGCCATCGACCATCGACTATGCAATAGGGCATGACTTATTAAAGACCTTCAGGAAAGTGCCGATTGCGATAAAACTGTGGAGGAGTGGATCTGATACAATCTAGGTGTAGGTGTAATATTTTTTTGAAGTTCGCCCTTTAGTCTTGTTTGCCTGTTTTTGCTCCTATTCCCCGTGTAATTGTATATTTGGTTTGCATGACGTTTGGAGGCAGCAATACACTAAGGGATGCTTTGAATGGTTCAAGAAGACTGAACGATAGATTAGAAGGCAAGAATCAATCCAATTTTGATTGCGATAGGACGTGGCATGTCCGTTAAACAATGGATGCCTGTCATCATAAAAACAGGCCTGTGTTACAATTTTAACAATTGGTAACCATAAAGCCAGGAAGCGACATGGAAAGCCAGCATAGAGGAAGCCACAACGACCAAGGAGGGAAGCCGAATAATCAAGCGAGTCAGAGGAAACGACAGCGATGGAGGAGGAAGCCAAAGAGGTAGTGGAAGGTGGAAACAAATAGTTAGAGGTGTCTGAAACACATAAAAACATAAAAACAAGGTGAAGTGTTGTTGATGGATGCATAATCTGCGAGAGAGGAAGCTGAAGAATAGGCAAGAGGCAGGAGAGGCTACAGAAGTAAGAGAATAGTAGAAAAGCAAAAGTTCAGCAGGCTTGGGAGCAGAGAACGACAATAGAACAATTTATTTTAGGTTTGGGTTGGAACCTCAAAATTGAATAGGATTGAAATCCTTGGGAGTTGGTGTTCCTAAGTGCAGAAATATTGCAAGACCGAGTTGGTGCTATGGAGGTTGGAGCCTCACTGAAGTCTAAGTTGGAGCTTGGCAACTAATTGCAACCAACTATATTTATATATTGTATTTATTTCATTGCTTGTTTTGTGTTAATAAAATCATTAATTCCAGCTATCCATTTCTGTGTTCCATATATATATATGTGCTTTTGGTAACAACAAGAACAATAAAAAAGGAAATACTGATTCACACCCCCCCAGTATTTCCAACAATTGGTATCAGAGCAAGCTTCTTCATACTAGCCTAACAGCTTGAAGAAGGATCTGCAACCATGATGCCATGATGAGAAATCATGAAGCATCAGGAAGACCTCCTCTATTCGATGGAACTAACTTTGGTTTCTGGAAAAAGAGAATGACCTGCTACTTAATGTCCCTTTGACCTGAAGTTTGAAATTTTGTTCAACATGAGTACCATGAGATACCACTCTTCCAACAGATCAAGACGAGAAGAAAGCCTACATTGCAAATGCAAAGGCCTTGAACTCCATCACTAGTGGAATCACTAATTTTGAGATTACAAAAGTCATGAACTGTAACTCTGCCAAAGAAATGTGGGATAAGCTAGTTGGCTTATACGATGGAGACTCAAAAGTCAAGAAGGAAAAGCTTCAAACTCACAGAAGACATTTTGAAAGTCTGAGGATGGAAGATAAAGAAGATATTGCAGCATACCTCCTCCGAGTAGCTAAAGTGGTAAACTCCCTTAAAGGATTGGACGAAAAAATTGAAGAAAGTACCATTGTTCAAAAGGTATTAAGATCTCTTTCAGACAGATTTGACTCCAAACTAAGCACCATAGAAGAAGAAAAGGATCTAGATATCCTCAAGATGGATGAACTCCATGGAATCCTCACTACCTATGAGATGAGGAAAGGTGGCCCAAAGCTCCAAATATGCAACATTCAAGGCTTCAAAGTCAAAGAAGGGGAAATAAAGGAATGACTGTAGTGATGAGTCCAATGTGGAATCCGAATTGGCTCAATTTGTACGAAAGCTGAAGAAATGATCTAAGCTTAAAGGCAAGTACCCTCTTATCTGTTTTAAGTATGGAAAAATAGGTCATTATGCAACAAAATGTCCTCATAAACATGATAGTGATGATGAAGGAAATTCTAAAAGAATGGCACACAAAAAGAAGGGGTTCAAAAAGAAGAACTTCTTCTCTAAGCAAGATGAGTCTGATGAGGATGAATTTGTGGTCATAAAAAAGAAATTAGATGAGGAAAGTGACCATGATGAAAGCCAAGAAACATTATTCATGGCATTCACAAATGATGATGACTCAGGGCTGGAAGGAAATGTAGATGAACTGTTAATAAGTGCCATTGAAGAAAATGAGAAACTATGGAATAAAATCATTTCTCTCAAAGTGGAAAATGAGGAAACAAGAAGGAGAGAAGATCTCTTGGAAGCAAAGCTAAAAGAAAAAGAAGAGACTTGCGAAGAACGTGAAGCTGAAATAGTGTCTCTGAGAAAGGAGTTGGATCAAATTAAAAAAGGGCTGTAAAAGCTCTCAAATACTTGAGACTATTCCAAAAAGTCAAAAACCTCAACATGACAAGTCTGGAATAGGTTTTAAAGGAGAATCCTCAAGCACTAATAATAGTGCAAAAAGCTATGCCGATGCACTTTCCAGCGATCCAAAAGAAGAAAAAGTATGTTATCAAAAGCGCATCCCAGATCTAAAGAATGAAGAGAGAATTACTCCAAAGAAGAATGTGGAGTCGAATCATGGATACTACAGCAAATACAAACCTGTATTCCACCAAGGGCCCATCTCAAATCCAAAGAATGAGGTAGGAGTAATTCCAAGGAAGGAAATCGACTCAAACTGTGGCTACTACAATAGGTACAAAACCATCTTTCTTGGACACTGTTTTCACTGTAAAAACTTTGGTCATCAAGCCAGGTCTTCAACACCAAAGAATGTGGAATAAGGAACTCTTCCTCAGGAGAACTTGTGGCACAAGGGGTCAGAACACCAAACAACATTTACATTCTGAACAAGATTCAAGAAAATAAATGCTACCTAAGTCAGACAGATGAAAGTTGGCTGTGGCACAAGCGACTTGGACATACAAGCTTCGAAAATTTGATCAATATTAGCAAGATTAGAGCTGTACGAGACATCTCAAGGCTGTTCAAACCAAATCAAGGAGTATGTGGTCGATGTCAACATGGAAAGAAAACCAGAACCAACCACAAGACAAAGGAGCTCTCTACATCAAAGCCCTTGTAGATAATTCATGCTGATTTGTGTGGACCAACTAGAAATCAGGCACTCCAAGGAGAAAGATACTTTCTATTATTTGCTGGTGATTATACTAGAATGATGTGGATATATTTTATAAAGTATAAATCTAAAACTTTTGAGTGTTTTAAGAATCTAAAATCCCTTGTAGAAAATGAAAAAGATTCAAAAATTAAGTGCCTCAGAATAAACAAAGGGGGAGAATTAACATCAAACGAGTTTAGTGAATTCTGTAATATTCATGGAATTAAAAGGGAATTCTTTGCTACCATAACAACTCAGCACAATGGAGTAGTTGAAAGAAGAAACTGAACAGTCCAAGAAATGGAAAGAATAATGTTATTAGCAGTAGACTTGCAGTTAAAATTCTAGAGAGAAGCAGTAGGGACAACTGTCTATACATTGAATCAAACTCAATTAAGACCAAATTGTGAAAAAACTCCTTATGAGTTATGGAAAGGAAGACCTGCTTCAATGAAGTACTTCAATATCTTTGGAAGCAAGTGCTTCATAAAAATCAATGATGGCTCACTAGGAAGTTTGATTCCTGGGTTGATGAAGGGATATTCCTTGGATACTCTACACGGAGCAAGGCTTGCAAGTGCTACAATTTTCGATTGAAGAAAATAGTGGAAAGCATTGATGTAAAGATTGATGAAGACCTTCCAGAAAAATAAATTGAAGAACATGAAGATGATCTTCTCATTGAAGAAGAAGAACCTAAAGAAGAAGAACCTGAAGAAGAAGAAATAGATGAGGAAGAAGAAGAAGAGGAGAAAGAACCACCTCATACCCCTTCAAAGATTAAATTTATCCAGAAATATCATCCTGAAAAGTAGATTATTGGCAATAGAGATGAAGGGATGCAAAACCAAAGAAGGATGATAGTCACACCAAGGAGACACGCTATTGCTCTTATATCTCTGATAGAACCAAAAAAATTTGTAGAAGCAAGTAAGGATCCTCATTGGGTAAAAGCCATAGAAGAAGAAATGTCCCAAATTGAAAAGAATGAGACATGGGAACTGGTACCTCGTCTAAAGGAAAAAAACATAATAGGAACCAAATGGGTGTTAAAAAATAAAATGAATGAAGAAGGACAGGTTATCAGAAACAAGGCAAGGCTTGTCTACAAAGGCTATTCACAAATTGAAGGAATTTACTTTGAAGAGACATTTGCACCAGTAGCTCGTATGGAATATATCAGGATGTTCTTGGCATTTGCTTGCTCAAAAGGATTCAAAATCTATCAAATGGATGTGAAATCAAGATTTCTAAATGGGGCACTCAAGGAAGAAGTCTACATGGAGCAGCCAGAAGGGTTTGATTTAATGGTAGGAAAGGACTTAGTCTGTAAGTTGAAAAAGGCTTTATATGGGTTGAAACAAGCTCCTAGAGCTTGGTATGCAAGATTGGATCACTATCTATAACAACAAGGCTTCAAAAAGGGAGTGGTTGGAAGTAATCTATACATAAAGACAGATGAAGGTAAGTTACTAGTTACTCTTGTTTATGTCGATTATTTGATTTCTGCTAGCAATAATGATGAAATGAGCCATGAATTTTCTCAAAACATGTCAAAAGAGTTTGAGATGTCAATGATAGGAGAGCTATCTCACTTCCTTGGACTTCAAGTATCTCAAACTAGAGTAGGGTTGTGTATATCTCAAACCAAATATCTAAAATACATGCTCAAAAGATATGGAATGGAGGACTGTGCACCCATGAGCACACCTATGACAAAAAACTACAAATTGAGCAAAGATGTTGACTCCCCTCCAGTAGATGTAACTCACTACAGGTCAATAATTGGAGCCCTTTTATACTTAACAACTACAAGACAAGACATAATGCGAGCAGTAGGAATGGTGGGAAGATTTCAATCTGCTTCCATATCTGAAAGGATTCTCAGATATATGAAAGGAAATCCTGATTTCAGTCTTTCGTACCCTAAGAGCTCTACACTGACTGTAACTGCATACACCGATGCTGATTGGGCTGGAAGTGTAGATGATTGGAAAAGTACTAGTGGAAATGCGTTCTTCCTAGGAGATTGTTTAGTATCCTACCTCAGCAAAAAACAGTCGTCCATATCATTATCCACAGCCGAAGCCGAGTATATTGCTGCAGTAGACTGTTGTACTCAAATCTTATGGATGAAAGAAGCTCTAAAAGATGTCGACATATGTATAGATCAACCAATTACCATCTATTGTGACAACACAAGTGCTATCAGTCTCAACAAAAATCTAGTGATACACTCAAGGACCAAACACATACCAATCAAGTATCATTTCCTCTGCGAGCAAGTAGTTGAATGAAACATTGTCCTGGAGTATATCAATACTAAGGAGAAGATAGCTGATATTTTCACAAAACCTCTTCCTCGAGAAGCATTTGAACATCTGCGTCAAAAGACAGGGGTTATCTCTTTATCATCACTCAAGTTCTTTCATAAAGATGTAGCAGTACAGGGGGAGTAGTTTGATAGGGGGAGTATGTATGCATTCCTTTTCCATTGATGTCAAAGAGGGAGAGCAGAAGAATATTGCCATCAGTAGCAAAGGGGGAGATTGTTGGACACATATTGTCATTGATGTCAATATGGCAATATTCGAGGAGCAAATGGGGCCAAGAGGAGCTAAGAGGAACATATGGAGCCAAGAGGAGTAGAAAAAGCCACTAGAGGGGCTAATAGATCATAGAGCAAATAGAGCCACCAAAGGAGTTAACAGAGCACGAAGCAAACAGAGCCATCAGGAGGATTATAATGTATATGCAAGTGGAATACAC
>APFE030170875.1:0-13681 GCA_000404065.3 Pinus taeda | reverse complement strand
AATCTTCCAGAAGCTTTCCCTCTGACACTTGCCTCTCTGTTTTCGACCAAGGATGAGTAAGAGATCATCATTCTCCGAGTGGAAGCAGGAACTATCAGAGAGAGGACACTAATCAAAATCCCAGAAGATGAATCACCTCTCTGTAGTCATCTATATATGGATCCCTCATCACAGAGATCCAGAGGCTGGAATTTTGTATCTATAGAGAAGTGCTGTTGGTTTTCTGGTGTACATTCATAGTGTTGGGTGATCTAAGTTTTACTTGAGGTGAAGAAGGGCTTCCTAGCTAGAGGATGATGCTGGGTCAGAACATATGGTTGTAATCCTCTTGCTACTTTTCATCTTAATAAAGCTATTCTTTTTTTCTTCCATATTCTTGTGTACTCGTTTATATATGCATTTATATGGTTAACACACATCTGATCCTGTGTTATTTATGAATATAGATCCTTGTTTCTTCGATAGTAGTATGTTGCTATGATTCCACAGGTTCTTTTTGAAGCTGGGTAGACAAAGAAGAAGTGGCGAAGCTTTATCAATAAGGAGAAGAAATCAAGTGCAAGACTCAGGTTGGTCTTCTTGGTTCTTCTCTTGTCTATTTTCATAAAAGAAAACAATAGTAGACTTTAATTGTTTGTTTCTAAGATAGCCACCCATCTTAGTGGGAATAGCAGCATCCGAGTGGACACTATTCCTAGTAACAAGAAGCCATACCATCATACTTTTGTGCAGTGAAGAATGCTGCTTGAGAATCAGTTGAGGTCATATCAAATGAAGAAGGGAGAACCAATTGATACCTTCATTGAAGGACTGAATGAGATCCGAGATCAGTTGACTGCTATAGAGGTGACACTGAATCAGGAGCTGATGGTGAGGATAGCCCTGAATGTTGTCTCAGAAGACTGGGAAGTATTTGTCCAAAGTATACTGGGTAGAGGAACACTTTCACCTTGGGATGAGATGTGGGCAGCTCTTTGCTAGGAAGAGATCAGACGACAATTAAAGATGGGTAGAAGCAACAAGGGGATCAAAGTCAAGCAAGAGGAGGAAGATGTGGCCCTAGCATCTGAGGGCAAGCAGGAAAAGTGGAAGAAGAAACATTTCTCCAAGACCAAGTGCTTACACTGTGGGGATCTAGGTCATTATGCGATCTAGTGTCTAAGGAAGAAGAGTAAGGGAGAGTCTTTTGAGACTAAGGCAATGCCAGCAAGGGCAGAGAAGGGAGTTTTAACAAATGATGACTATGCCATGAGTGCACACGACCACTTGAGCCAAAGTGGGGAGACATCGAGTTGTAGTTAGGCAGACTATGGGTGATGAGGTGTAGGCCTCGAGGTACCCAGCCTCTTGGATTAGACCTTACTACCGAAGCCTCGAAGAGGAGTAGCAGGACTGGCTAATGTGGGTAGAGATGGATGCGAATGGAGTGATAGAGAGAGCTACAGTGTAGGAATCTCGAGATAGTATGAGTCTAGTAGATTGTAGCGATGGGAGAGGCATATAAGTGTTGCACTAGTGCAAGATGGCACAGAGAGGCATGTAATGGTGCGAGATGTATGGAGTTGTTGTAGCAGTGCATAGGTTAGAGAGGGAGAACTTGTCAGCAGCAAAGGGAGCTTTAGCATCAGTGGGTGTCTCTAGCCCAATAGGGAGGTCAGTTGGGAGATAAACTACTTACTTCTCAATAACTAAGTTGCAGTGTAGCAAAGGGCAGCACAATGGGAGGAGGTGCAGTACGGAGGCAGTGCTGGGAGAAAGGACTAGCAACAACACTGATGCAAAGGGAGTTGTCTTATAGATGCAGCATTCACAGTGGAAGAACGATGTGTAGCAGTACAGGATGCAACAGTGCAGAGGATGTTGGGAAAGAAGGCGTAGCATTAGCACAGGTACCGATGCTGAATGATCAAAGTAATACTTAGTGAGGAGTATTGCTAGAGCATAATCCTCACTAAGAGGAGTGTTGATTTGGGGTAGAATCAGATGTGCTCAAGCCACGAAATTTGGTGGAGAGGTAGGGGCACATGAGATCTCCAATACCCAAAAAGGGTTTGGGAAGATTCTAAATAGATCAAGAGATATTAAATAATTAATGTTTTTAATGGAGTTCCTAAGTCTATACTTAGGGAAAATAAAATATTAATGTGCATTAATATGAATCTGCTTTAGAATGGTCCAAAAGACATGGATCAAGCCAAATTTAATCTTAGTCATTGATTAGGGACTTAATATTGGCTGTTGATATGTCAACAGGAAAAGTATAAGAGGAGGCTTAAGGGTCACATGGAGAAACACTAGAGTGATCAGTCATTCTATTCTCTAGAGCGGGGTTTGCTAAGAGAGATAGCATTAGCGATCAGGAGATGCAGTTGAGGGGCAGTTGAGTATAGAGAGATAGAGAGGCAGAGATAGTGTAGGGAGAGTAGCGGAGTAGTGAGGGAGAGTGATGCAGAGCTAGCGAGGGCTCACAGAGAGGCAGTCAAGAGCTATGCAGAGCCTCAGAGAGGCCAGCATTGTTGATGCAAAGGGCCAAAGGGTTGATGTAGGTCATCCCAGAGGGGTTGACGCAGTCTAAAGAGACGCTGACGCTAGGGTTTCTAGGGAAGATTTTTGCTTAGTAGTTGCCGAAAGGATTATCTGGGATTTCAGCCAAGAGACTTGTTAGAAACTGAGAGGTATTACTACCAAGGAAATTCTCTATTGGGTAGGCCAGTTTCAGCACCTAGATTGTACTCTGATAATTGCACTGGTTCTCTCACAATGGGATTTTCCAGGGACATTAGTCCAAAAATAATGGTGTCATATGGCATGTTTGTTTCTGTTTCTTTTAATCGTTAATCTATAATATGCTGAGCAAGTGCTAGTGTTTATTTTCAGTATTTACATTGTAAATAACTTGTTATGTAAAATAACAAGTAGGCAAGAATAAATCAGTTAAAGTGCATGAATGCCTTCTAAGTAAACTTAGAAACTTCAACACAGAACCAAGTAATTGAGAAAGTTAAAGGGAAATGGAAGCACCTTGGGCCCAATGAAGCTACATGGGAGATGGTGGATCAGATGTGGGCTATGTATCATGGCTTGTTTGCCAGCTTAGGAAAATCAGCTTGGCATGGTGATTTGGTATTTTCTTATGGTGGTTTGGTATTTGCTTATGGTGGTTTGGCATTTTCTTGATGGTGGTTTAGTATTTTCTTATGTTGTTTTATTATATGATTTAAGGTGATTGATATATGCTTTATGAGAGTTGATATATGCTATATGATGTTTTGATATATTCCTAGATATGGTGTTAATATATGTTTGATATATGTTTTGGTGTGTATATATATATATATATTTTATGATGTTTCTATATGTACAACTGTGTATGGATGTAAATATCGTAACAAGTTGTGTTATGTTATTGTACTATCATGTGGTTATGTTATCGTCATGTTATGATGTTATATGAGTTGGAACTCAGTAGGATGATCATTGTAAATACCGTAATGAGCTTTGTTATAAAGCCCCACTATGTTATATATTGTAATGTTGTCATGATTTTCTTCTCTTGAGTAGATCTTTCATTGTAAATACTACATCAAGCTATGTTATAAAGCTCCATGAGCGGTATGTATTCTTTCAAAAGGTTGTTGAGGTATATGTGTGATTGAACACCGAGGACAGTGTCCCCCAAGGGGGAGGGTTTTGTAACAACCTTGTTGAAAATTCCATGTCATAAAGTAGGAAACAATAACCATGGATTAATGGGACACTTACTCCAAGTTGAATTTTGGGCCACACATCCTAGGGGGTGTTCGTTTGGTTGTTTATGGTGAAGGAAATTGGATAAGGAAATAGCTAAGGCATAAAAAGACATTTTGGCACATTTATTTATGAAAATAATGGAAATTAGGAGAAAAAGGAGGTGAAAGGTCACAGATTGCATGTGAAGTGGAAAATGAAGGAAAATAATGGAAAATTAAAAAAATGGAGGCCTCATTCATAAAGAGACTTTTGAGGATTAGTTGGTAACCTTTGGCCAGTGTAGTTTTGGAACTCTCTCATTACTCTCTCTCTCTCATACTGTTGGACACTTAGAGTTTTCTTGGAGCACTTTGGCATTAGAGCAAGAAGAGAAAAGAAGGTAAATGTTGATCTAAAGATGATCTGAGGTTGTCATTGATGTCAACCCAAGTAGCACCAAGGATGACCCTAAAATTCCATGGAACATTGGGCATCACAATTCATGTTTTGTCGTCTCATAACCATTATAGGAATAATCTACTCAAAAATATATTTCTATCGGTGTATATATCTCCTTGTAATTCCTCACGGTTTGTAAGTTATTCAAGATTGAAGTTAGTAATCCCAATTAGTGGGCTAAAACACCATGGGTTTGTGGCAAGGAATTTATCATTGATTTTTGTCATTGAATAGTCAATAATTAATAATTTTTTAAGCTCCTAAAATCCCTCGAGCATTCTCTATAGAAGCCCCTCTCAACTTTATAAAAATAAATCTCATATATCCTCCAAAAGGAGTGATCGTGGTATTTTCGCCATAAATTTATTTCTGCAAAGTATTACATGGTACAATTACAACCCATTTGAGCTGAAATACTGATGAAAGTTTTGACCTAATTTCTGATATTGGTGCGCTATAAATTCGGAGATATGATCTGTGGAAGTTAGTCTTTTTGTAGGCTCCCAAATTTCATCTCAAAGAGGTGACCTTGGGAAAATCATCATAACTCTCTCTCTGAGAAATGGATTGGAATTCTATAAAAATTAGTGGATAGTGCACAAACTGTATGTTTTTTTGTATCAATTTCAAAGATGAAAGAGGAAACATTGACACGTGACACACTGTACATGTTCGGTCTATTGAACTAGTCCATAATTAGGTCACTATGA
Source organism: Pinus taeda (assembly GCA_000404065.3). Lineage (NCBI taxonomy): Eukaryota > Viridiplantae > Streptophyta > Pinopsida > Pinales > Pinaceae > Pinus > Pinus taeda. Next base: position 8,783 of record APFE030170875.1, on the reverse strand, counting down.
GAGATTGGGCATAACATTGCCTTGAAGAATTCAAATTGGGTTAGACATGTGGCATTGTAAAGAAGAATCTGAGGGCTACTACATGATCAAATATCATATATTGGGGATCTAAAATCACAGAGATACATTAGATTCAATATCATACTCCTAGAAGGCAATAAAGAAAACTAGATCAAGTGTTGTCACCAGCTATAAAGGACCAAACTTTCTAGGGCAGAAAAGAGGAAGGTGTAGCAAAATGATGCAGTAGAGGTAAGCTCCAGGTAAGTATCTTCTATATATGCATGTTCATCTCTTAATTTCATTAGTTTCTTTGTATTCTAATTTGTTGTTTTTGTTTAGCACTGACATATGCTCTGCAGGATGAGGTAAGTTTGGCTATTATCATGTCATTGGTATTTCCTTGAAGACTTTTTGCAGGTATTATATATTCATCAAGAGAAGACTCAATGCATAATCAAATGTTCTGGAGAGTGAGAAATGGTCGCATGAAAAGAGAAAAAATCAAGGTGCATAACAACAACAAGAATTTCACCACATTAAGTCTTCAAGTGGGCAGCACTACATACAGACATTGTAAAACTATCATTGTACAGAGCCATTGTAAATGCATCACTATAAAATTTGTACAAGTTTCTATCTTCCAAGAGTTGAAAAGGCAGTGTTGGGAGGTCTAGGATCATCATTATGTGGTTGTGTCATAGTTGGGGTTATGGTCTAGTGTGTCTTCTTCTTCTACATCATACTATATGATTGTAAAGTAGACCATTTTCCCTGGTACGAGAGTCCATTCTTCTTTTCTTCTTCTATAGGGTGGTAGGATGGTGCATGAAGTCACTAACAGGTTCAAGCCTATGAAAATTTTAGGGTGGTAGGGTGGTGCTATGGTGAGTTGTATCTCATTCGGTGTTGGGGCATCCGTTTAGTTGACTACTGAAGAATCTTGGGCTTTGGAGCATCCATCCAGTGGGAACTGGAGAAGAATTATTTTCTAGACTCTAGGAAGTTGGAGCTTTCTTTTCAATTGTATTTAAAGATTAAATAATTATTAGAAAAGTGTTGAGGTGGTTTTTGTCCTGGAGAGGGTTTCCACCTTAAAAATTGTGTGCATTTGTGTTCCTTTTGTTTATTTCTATCATTGTACAAACAATGATAATAATTGAAGATTAAATGATGTTCCAAAATATTAATAATAATACTAATTGAAAGGAATACTAATTCACCCCCCACCCCACCCCCAGTATTTCCAAAAATTGGTATCATAACTTGGTTCCTTAAATAGTAGTTTAACAATTGGAAGGAGACCACGAAGCACACCAAGAATGGTGTATCTTTGTTTAATGAAAATAATTATGCACTCTGGAAAGGAACAATGGAGGTCTATCTCTTGGCGCAAGGTTACGAAGTATGGGACACTGTTTAAAATGGATTTACACTAACCACGGATGCTCAAGGTAAGAAGAATTTGGTAAATGATGCGAAAGCAAAGAACATTATTATTAGTGGACTTATCGAATCTTCTTATCATAAGGTGTTGGGTTGTAAAACCACCAAAAATGTATGGGACAAGCTTGAGAATATATATGCATGTGACTCAAATGTCAAAGAAAAAAAGCTTCAAATCTATAGAGAAAAATTTGAGCAACTCAAAATGAAAGAAGATGACAACATTACTGTATACTTCCAACGCATTAATGAAATAACCAACACTCTAGAAGGATTGGGAGAGCCTATTGATGAGAAGACTATTATACGAAAGATTATTAGAACATTACCAGGAAGATTCAACCCAAAGGTATCAGTCTTAAGATATAGTGAAAATATGGCCAAAATCAACAAAGAGGAATTACATGGAGTTCTCATAGCATATGAAATGAAACTTGATGAAGAAGAGGGTACTTCACATTTAGAAACTGCATTCACTGCATCTAAGAAAACCAATAAGGAAAAACAACCTTCAAAGGCAAAGACCTACACTTGCAAGTGTGAAGAAAAGGAAGATTATGAAGAAGGTTTTTTAGATGGAGAATATGCTTACTTTATGAGAAAACTGAAAATTGGCAAGAAGAAAGGATTCAAAAGGAACTTTCTCTCTAAATAAGATAGCTCATCATCTGATGAAGACAGTGATAGTGAAGAAGAATCCAAGGAGAGAGTACTATTTATGGCTAAGCACAATAAACAAGAGGTATCAAACAACGAAGAAGAAAGGTTTAACATAGAAGAATTTTCTAAGCAGGCAATCAAGCTTATAAAAGCGCTCAAGGCTGAGAATATCTATTCCAATACTCTTGAAGAACAAGTTCAAGGTCTCAAAATTGAAGTTGAAGAACACAAATGTATTGAAGAGTCACTTCAAAAGAAGTTGGAAGAAAGAAACTAAGAAAGGGAAGCATTAGAAACCGAAGTAGTCTCACTGTGTACGGAAGTGAAGAAGGGAAACACTGTCTAAAAGTATGCCAACATCACAAGGATGTTGGAAGAAATCAATAATAAAATGACACGAGACCTCAAGAGAGAAGTCCAACAAAAGCAACAAGAACTTTACATAGCATTTGCATAGATTAGCAGGATCACACAACAGATGCAGGAAGCAGAAATTGAAAGGAAGGAATCTGATCAAATATACATATCCATTGTTGACCAAAAGAAAAAGGAATTAGAGACATCTTCATTAGAAATAAGCAGGTTCAAGATTGAAAATGAGAAGTAGAAGGAACAAATACAGGTTCTCAACAGAGAAGTAGAGAAGACCACTCTTCTCAAGCTAAAGGTTGAGGAGGCAAAAAAAAGAAGGAAGATCTTGAAAATATGGTTTCAAGAAGATCTTGCTCAAAATCAAGAAGAACTTGATGCAACCCGTGATGAGATCAACAAAGTCAAGGGATCACAAAAAAATAGATACAAGATAAGATAGATGAAGAAGAAAAAAAAGAAATAAAATATGGTAAAGCTCCAGCTGATGAAGGTACAAGATCCATAGTTTCACAGGATGATTCTAAGAAGGAAGCTGATCAAAGTGAAAAGCCAAAGAAGAATGTTGCAACTCCAAAGATGTTATAGAAATTTTTGGGCACTGCAACTCCAATCATAAATTTCCATAAACTGAGGGCTCCTAAGCCCCTAAAAGTGTTGCTTCACTACCTAAAGGAACAAGGTCAGCTGATTACATCATCTCCCAAAAGTTCTCCACTAAAAAATGCTTAGAAATGGTCAAAACTGGACCATACTGAATACCCAGTGCAGAGGGTGTGATGCATATCACCTTCCCAGTGTAAAGGGTGCAATGCATACTGGATGGCCCCTCTGTAAGGTGCGATGGGCGAGAATGGACAAATGGAAGAGACGATTTGCAAGGTGGAAAATCATAGAAGCTTCCAGAAGCTTCCCCTCTGACACTTGCCTCTCTGTTTTCGACCAGGGATGAGTAAGAGATCATCAGTCTCCAAGTGGAACCAAGAACTATCAGAGAGAGGACACTAATCAAAACCCCAAAAGATAAATCACCCCCCTACAATCATCTATATATGGATCCCTCATCACAGAGATCCAGAGGTTGGAATCTTGTATCTTGTAGAGAAGTGTTGTTGGTTTTCTGGTGAAACTTCATAGTGTTGGGTGATCTAAGCTTTATTTGAGGTGAAGAAGGGATTTCTTACTGGAGGATGATGTTGGTCCTGTGTTATTTATGAATATAGATCTCTGTTCTTTGATAGTATTATGCTGCTTTGATTCCACAGGTGCTCTTTGAAGCTGGGCAGACAAAGAAGAAGCAACAAAGATCTATCAGGAAGGAGAGGAATCAAGTAAGGAACCAAGTGCAACACCAAGGTTGGTGTCCTTTATTCCACTCTTATCTATTTTCATAAAGGAAAATGAAAGTAGTCTTTAGTTGTTTGTTTCTAAGATAGCTACCAGTCTTAGTGGGAATAACAACCCCAAGTGGACACTACTCCCGATAACAAAATGGCGACCATATTGGGGAGCGAATAGATTGTTTGTTAGTCTATCTTTGTTTGTTTTATAAACTTACAGACAGAGCCTGAAGTCAAGCCAGCTAGCCTTCGAACTGCATTTGTTATACGAATGCAAAGTATATCAATGCTGCTTCAATCTATCTCCGGGTTTTGTTTATAAATTGAACAATCGATATGCAAACGTTCTAATTTCCCTAAGTGGTGGCTCTAGTAACCTCCTTAGATCAACCCCTGTGATTTACATTTACTGAACATCACTTACTCGGCCTAAATCCCTGAATTGAATTGCAAATTGTGAGCAAATACTAGTTAAAAGTCTCGCACTGGTACCATCGCACCCTCCCTTCAAGGCAGTCTATATGCATCGCACTTCCTCTATGCAGTAGGTGAGATGCATACTGGATTCTCTGTGTGACAGGTGTGATGGTTAGGGAAGGTTAATTTTACATTCATACTTTGGTTTTTCTTCACTCTTTTCAGTTCTATTTAGGAGTTTTGCTGTCTGTGGTCAGTATATATCTGTGAAAACCCCCTTCTCTTCCATCATTCCACCTCTCTTGTGCAAAGAACTGTAAGTGTTTTTATGTATTGTGCGCCATTTTCAGTTCTCTTTTGCAAAAAAGTAGAGTAGTCGAACTGTCGTTTCTTAATCTGAAAGTGTCGTAAGTGTCATTTTCAGTCATAGAAGAGAATCCCATTGTTCTTGATAGTCAATTATACTGTTACTCTTGTATATGATTTGAGTTAGTAGCTTTTAAAGTGTCAAAAAACAGTTTTCATTTCGAAATTGCAAAGTGTCGCCCTTATCTTCACTTTATTTTGAAAAGAAATTTGTTGAGTATTGTCGCTTTGAAAATAATTCAGATTTGCACTTAGCTTTTTTATCGTGATTCATACATTAAGAAGGCTAAAAACAAATACATGCATGTGCATTTGCATTTAGACTACTTGGTTTGATTTAGGACAGTGCATTTAGTGTGTGCTCTGTGCTCTTTGTTGAAAGACTCTCAATTTTCTTTCCTTAGTAGCTAGGATTTTCATTGCCAAAAGAAGATTAAACAGTTGTTTATCATCTTAGACTGCATTTTAGGAATTGTATACACATCACGCGGTGAACCTGAAAGGAAAATTTTTAAACAAGATCAACTATAAAATAAATTTAATGAATCTAAAAACGCTTTGGAACCTAACGCACAACATCTAGAAGTTTAGGCTAGAGACGTATTCCGGCGTCGTAAAACCTGGTAACTGTTGTTTTCATTGTTGGTTGGGTGATTCCTCCACTCTGAGACGACAAGTGCCAGTACGGACTTTTGCTCCCACGTACCATCGAGTATATACTGGGAGACCATAATAGGCTACATCCTTTATCCTTAGGAAGCCGTGTCTACCACCCTATTGATCGCAATGCACTGAACACAACATTCGGGAAGATTGACTATCATACTGTAAAAAGAATTCTACAGTTTTGCGATTGGTTTGGTAATCCCCTCTGCTTAGATTTCCAGAGAAGTCTCTTTCGTTCCTTTTCAGACTCCTTAAAAGAAAAGGTCGATCTGAGCACTTGTCACTTCAGGATCATTAAAAATCGAAGGAGACTTGAGTCATCTTTTGTTTTTTCTCGACTCTTAAAAATTGAAAAAAAAGTTGTGTCAAAGCGTCTAAAATTTATTTTAATCGGAATAACATCACAAGTTCCCTCGTTGGTCTTTAGGTTGAAAAAATGGAGTCTACCAACCAAGGATTTCCCCTTGGAGGAAATCCTAGTCCTTTCTCCTCTTGGGGAGATGTTGGTGCACCCCATATGGCCACATTGTCACTTCCAGGGTTGATGATTGGTTTGCCCGTATGGCTCTTCTCTACCTCTATCGTTCAGAATACCGTGATTCCTGAACAGTCAAGTCACAAACTTGATGATACTAGAGTTACCCCCCAGCCTTCTACTTCATCTATTTCTCCCTCTCCTCCTTCCTCTTTGCTTGATAAAGCTGGTAAAGCTAAAGATCAAGTAACTGAGAAGTAGAAGAAGCGGAAAGAGAAAAAAAGAAAAGAAGAAGAAAGAACCAAAAGCGAAAGGGGGCAACCATGCATCGTCTAGCAAAAATCCTCACACCGCACCATCTAAACCTAAATCTCCATGTGTCATATGCAAAGGAGACCACTATCATCGAGATTGTCCTTGCATCCCTCGGATCTTAAAGTACTGGTCTCCTCGTTTGCACAATCCGGTGTCGTCAACCTCTGATGATCATGTTGAAAGTACACCATCAACCAGTGAAAGCAAAGTATCTGGACAGAAAAGGAATCGCAAATTTCCTTGTAAATTGTGTGAAGGCGATCACACAGTCCACCGTTGTCCCTTCCTAGACGAAGCTAAAAGAGTTTTGGATGACCATCCTACTTCACTGCACGGCTCCAACCTGGATATAAGAAACTCTTGTTGAGTCGACCACTGGTTGAAAATCTGGCTGGCACGCCATTGTGGTCGGCCGAAACATCTACCATTGAAAATGAACCCTCTGAATCCATACCAGACGAAAGTCAAAAGGTCGAGGCGACAGTTGACCCGGTCATGCCTTCAAAAGGTTCATCTTCGAATGATACCGTCACTGAAGAGAAAGAGAATGACACCATTCAAATTATTTTCGTAAACATAGACTCTGATGAACTTGGGGGCAGTATACCCATTCCTTTACTGCAGGAAGGAAGTTCATCAGAGTCATATCTGGCCGTCTATTCGGTCCCACCTCCAAGCAACCTAATCGTTTCCTTCGACTGGAATCTACTAGGCAGATTCCGAATCAGTGTACAAGCTTACAGAATGGTCATGGCTAGTACCATCATAGATGAAGGGGCTTCTGTGAGTATCGTTTCCTCAACTGCTTGGAAAACGCTTGGTTCGCCATCGCTTTTGCCTGAAATGAGAAATCTGACAGGCTTTGACAAAGGAACCAGTCGACCGTTAGGGATCCTTCCCAATGTGCCCATTACTTTGAGAAGGAAAACCGTTCACATGAACATGATGGTAGTCCAAGGACCCCTGGATTATAATCTACTCCTTGGACGTTGCTATATTTATTGCATGGGAGCCGTCGTCTCCTCACTCTTTAGAGTAATGTGTTTTCCGCATGAAGGAAGAATGGTCAAGCTCGTAGACCAACTGTCATTCCCTGGTTCACACATAGCAAATAGTCAAATGCTATCCCTAAATGGTCTTTTCACGCAAGGAATGTCTCATCGATCTCCAGTCCGTCGACCTGATGAGCGTGAGTGATTCAAGAGGATATGATTGAAACCTAGGGGGCATGCACCCTGGTTTGTTTCGGCAGGAAAACCTTGGGTATAAAGTAGGTTTCTGCAAAGGATATATGACTAGTCTGACACACTTGTCCATTTAGGAAAATGGGATTAGACTGGAATAATATTCCCTCGTCAAAGTTATGTGAGTGGAGGCGACTGTGCCACTCACCTTCGTCTATTTTGGTAAACATTGCCAAGGAAGTATTTTGTCCGCGGCGTGGATGGAGAGCTTTCATATGATAACCTGGGAATTTTGTGCTATACCTAGGGGCATGCAAACCTTTTTGCATGCAAGCGAAGAGTGACCATTTATTTTTTAAATTTGTAGGTCCTTTAACCCTTTAAACTCATAAGGTTGGTCGTTTCCTAGCTTGCATAAAGAAAGGATCTGAGGCAAAGCTTTAAAAGGTACAAGCCACATAAAAAATGGCATCTTAGATGAGATATCCTTATTATATGACTTGCATGAGCAGTTTTAACGTGGAATTCAAGCTCGTTAAAAAATAAACATAAGCAATGAGAAAATGTTTCCCCCATAGTTTAAGCTCATTAAAAAATGAACCAATTTTCTGGTAAATAACCATTGTGAATGCATTATCATCAGCTTTTGAGCCTTGGTTCGTGTTCTCATTCACCTCCACTCTGTTTTTTAAAGCAATCATTTGCCTCCATTTGATTGTTTACCCTTTCGAGGAACATCTGCAAAGAGTGATTCTATTAGCCATCCTTGTGACACTGTCGTGATAGGAAAATTCCAAACCTTACCTGGAATCAGCTGTTACCCGAAATCATCACTCGTTCCTCGAAAAAAGGGTCTCCTTTAATCTCTTTTCAACTGAATCATAAAATATGAAAAGATTGCCGAGCGATTAGCCTCTCCGGCTCGTTAAAGTCATCGGAAGTGCTATCCCTCCTCTAGATTTTAATCTTTTTGGAATTTAGTGATTATTACACAAAAAGATCGAGCGCTTGTCTTGTTCGGCTCATTAAAATTACTGAGCATTCATCCCTTTCATATTATTTTACGCTTTTTCAGACTTAAGGGATTATATGGCGAAAAATAATATTTGGAGTTTCCTTTCCGTCCCTTTCAGACTCTCTAAAATTGAAAAGGACCAAGTTATCTTTGTCGTTAAAATCGTTAAAATTGAATAGCGACAAACTCATCCAAATGGACGAGAATGAGTTTCACTGTCACTAGGCTCATTAAAATATAGCGACAGGTTCACCCGAAGGGAAAATTATAGAACAAGCATATGTTATCCTCCTCAATCTTGACATAAATAAAGAGGTATTGGTCAGCAATGACTGGGGAAAATTGGGAAGAAAACTTGAAAAAACTTTATTGGTAGCAAGTCACTCTTGAACATGACACTTTCTCTCCGCATCCAAGCCGGGTTGGGTTGTTCCGTTCACTGGTCATATCACCATTGGCCCGTCACACCATCCATCTTTGGGGTTAACGCTACCAATCCATCATCAGTGTTGCCGATATGTTCAAGAGAA
>APFE030170869.1:61422-72694 GCA_000404065.3 Pinus taeda | reverse complement strand
AGAATTTCTGCATCAAACAATCTCCTTTTCACCAATTAGCACTGAATCAAGTAGACACTTCTCTGACAGTTGTATCCAAATCACAGTAACTGTAACCACACACCAAATCTAAACCCAGAAAAAAAATACTATCATTCAAGCTTAAAGATTAAGACCCATCAATAGAACTTATCCTTCTCCTTGCGCTCAGGTTCCTTCTTTATTCAGATCCAGATCTGCACCATAACCCAATCACAGTATTCCAGATCTAGCACTTTATCAGATATTCAATAACAATTCAGATGATGCTTTTCCAAATGATCTCCTTCCCCTTTTATAGTCTTAGGCCTTTCACAATACCACGGTCCAAAACCATAATAACACAATACCATGAACCCAATACTTGGGATCAACACTTTTGGATGCAATACCATGGACCAAAACCATAGGATCAAAAAACTGTCGGACCAATACCATGAACGAACCATGAAAGTGCATGAACTTTTCACCACATGAAATAAACTTTTTCTCCACATAAAAGTGCGTGAAATTTTCTCCACATGATATAAAATTTTTCTCCACATGAAATAAACTTTTTCTCCACATAAAAGTGCGTGAACTTTTTTTTTCTACATGAAATAAACTTTTCTCCGCATAAAAGTGCGTGAACTGTTTCTCCACATGAAATAAACTTTTCTCCACATAAAAGTGCGTGAACTTTTCTACACATGAAATAAACTTTTCTCTGCATAAAAGTGCGTGAACTTTTTACATGAAATAAACTTTTCTCCGCATAAAAGTGCGTGAACTTTTCTCTACATGAAATAAACGTTTATCTTCATGAAAGTGCACGAACTTTTCTGCACTATAATTTATCATCTGAGATGAGTGGGTTGCCATAAAGTACAACATATGTATCATAATGCCAACAAATTGTGCCATATTCCAAGCATGAATGTGGGATCTCATAGAACACATCCATCCAAAACCATTCAGGGCTTCTACAGGCCATCCACCTCAACCCATCAAACAATGATTCCAGCTCACAATTAAACATCACAAAACCATCATCAAATTGGTCTCTATCCAAGCCTTATAGGGCTTGAGAGTTTTTGTTCCAGTCAAGGCTCCGAGACTAGTAACTCAACACACAACTGCCATCAGGTTCCAAAGCGTTTGAAAAACCTATTATGTTCCTATATCAATAGGAGTCATAATTCTGAATGAATAAGGTTAAGCCTTTTAATATTGTACATACCTTTGCTTTATGCAAATGTTTTCCATATTAAAAATTAAAAAATGTAAAGAGGGTATGTCCTAAAAGAAAAATCAAAGGACAAAAAGAATAAGAGAAGGTCAGAAAAATGAAAATATATGAACCCCAAAAACAAAAAGAGACCATCAAAGTGTACAATTCTAAATGCCACTACTATTTACTTTTATGCATAATAATGATTGTGTGCAGCTTGTCATACATGCCACAACCCGTGGTAGTCAAACTGCTTAATATTGACTATTTCATGCTTTGAATTGTATGTTTATAGTTAGAGAATAAAATCTTACCTAACAGTTCAATCTTAGCAGATCATTAGATAGGTAGAGAAAATAAAAGGAGCTCATCAGTTTAATCTAAGCCCCTGGATGATATAAGGTTAGAATTAGATAGTTTACTTTTTAAAAGAAAAGGATTGATAAGGGTTTGCTAGCCTAAATGCAGCCAAATAAAATGAAGAAAAAATGTTAATTTCACAAAATCCACTTATATCATGTTTAAATACATCTTTCAATGTGCATAAGCAGTAAAGAAAGCATGAACAATGGTTTACAAGTTGATTTAATTAACTCCCCCTCATTCATTTCACCCCTTTACTTACTAATTTCCCCATTCATAAGTAAGTTCTAGTACTTAAATCCTTCAAGTCATAAAGGCTCAGAGCATTTCTCTGACTTTTGGTGGGACCGGACCCTTGGCTTAATGACTTATGGACATCAAGTGTTATAATCCCCTTCATAACTATTCATCTCCCTTCATTTCCCCCATTAGCCTAATAAAACCCCTTTTCCTAAGGATAAACTTTATTTTCCTAGGAAAAGTAAAGTAACTCCATGTTAAAACCATTTCATTCCAAAAACCCACAAAAAGTACCTTATCCTAAGTACTGAGTGTATGTAAGTAAAGTGTGCAAACATTACATTTTACATTATGATAAGGATATACCCATTCAGCCAATTTCATAATAATTTTTAATTTTATTATATAAATCCTAGAATATGTTTTCCCCTATATTAATTAAATCCCCTAAATAAATATCCCAACCCTTAGTTTAAATATAAACTATAGTTAGCCCCCTACTTCATACCCCCGCTATTATTTTCTTAACTTACCATTTTCAGTAATGTTGGGTTAATCTCGTCACTAAGCCCCTCCCGATCGATTAACCCGTGATTAAAACTTAGTTAATCACAAACTACCAAAGATTAAAGTCCTAGGCACCCCCAAATCCCATGCTCTTATCACTCACGCACTTCCCTCGCTCGACTACCGTCCGATCACCATCCCCCTCATTTGATAATCCACAGCTATATCGGTCGCGCCTGATGGCCAATCATTACCCACCCAATCAATTACATCTGTGATTAAGTCTTAATTAATCCCAAACCACCGAAGTTTAAAGCCCTGGGTCCCCCCGAAGCCCATATTTTTAACACCCGCGTACTTCCCTCACCCGATTAGCGTCCAAACACCTCTAACCTCATCCAATGGTCCATATCCATATCGGATCTGCTGGATGCCCGACCTTTACCCACCCGATAAAGCGGTTTTCCCCAGCCCCCCAACTGCCATGTGTCGATCAATGGATTAGATTGGGTGATTCCCCCTCAATACCGCCTCCTACACAAAAGTGGTGTGATGGCCTCCAATACTGCCTCCCTGCATAAGACAAGACCACCATTGTTCACTTAAAAAATCTCGAGCCAAATTTAAAAAGTTGCTCGTTAAAACCATGAAAACCCTTATTTCATTCCTTTTGCCCCGTTTCACGATAAAACCTATCAAACCCTTCCGACACCACCCTGAACCTCTGCAACACAATTCAACCTCTAATTACTTTCAGAACATTGCCATGACTCCTTCCCAGACATCCCTGTGCAATAAAGCCATCAATTGCCTTTCCTGCCAATCTATGTTTTCTTAATGATTGTTGTATTTTGCAGGTAATTAGCAGAAGACCAGAGCTTGGATAAGCAATTTTGATACTAGTCACAAAACTTGTTTACGCCAAGACTTGAAAGGAAATCTATTTAATAACCTTCATTTAGAGAAAGAAAACATTTATACATAGAACATAGGAAGAAATCATTCACACAGATACATTGACTGTTAAAACAAAGGAACCAAAAAGAGCATACAGTCAAAAGGTAAACATACCAAACATATAGAAAATTTATCAATATCCATTACCATATGTTGATACATATAAAAAAACTAAATAATATATTGTTGAAATACACAGTAAAAGGTTAAAATGTATAGTAAAAGTAAAAACATAGGAAAGGATATTGACAGGTCATCAAAGTAAAAGTGGATTAGATGAAAGTGTATCATATCAAGGCCCAAGGTTAAATGAAACTTCCAGCGTGAGAGATCAAACAACAAGGCAACATAAAGGGCTAAAGATCAAACCATAAAGGCTAGCAGTACCAAAATAAAAGGGAAAGCATGAAGCAGTTCAATAGCTGTCTCTATCTTCTTGCAAGAAGATATTTTTATTTCGTAGATTAAATCTCAAGTTAGTTTGAGATATTTTGGAATAAAACTTTTGATAAATACTTCACAATTCGAAGTATGTAGGGTGGATTCTTAGACATTTCTATAGACTTCTTGATTAAAAGACTATAAAAATATTGTATCATTGACTGAGCCAACAAGCTAGATTGATGAATAAAGACAAGATATTTCACAGGATTCATGTGTTGAGAGAAGTGCAAACAAGTATTCTCTTATTTTATTGTTATATTTCTTAAATTTTTTCCACAATCTTGAATGTGTTTCTGAATCTGAATGCTATAACTGGAATAATATATCAAAATTTGTTTAATTACACTCTATTTTAACAGTTATGAATATAAATGTTTTCAACTGATATCTAAGTTAAGGAATTCTTAATTGCTCCTTAGTTTAGGTTGTCTCTTGTATGTCCAGATTAAAGGATTCTTAATTGCCCTTTGATTTCGATTACCCCTCCATTCCTCATTCACATCCCAGTCTGAGAACCCTTAATTGCGCTCTCACCCTGATTGAAGTCATTTCACCACTCTGTTCCAAAGACCCGAACTTCACTCTGCTAGCTTTCCCTTTGAACATTCCCTTTAGTGATTTGATCTAGTTCTGCTACCCTTCTGTTGACTCCATAGCCCAATGGTCTGAAGACATCATTCTATCCATCTGTTTTAAGGATCCCACCATCCAATCTTGAATACAAATCAAAAACCCCCAAAACATTCATAACTAGCCTGAAATCCAAGCAAACAAAGCTAAATCATATAGAGAGAGCCCTCTCTGAGCCTAGGTTGGCTAGAGCCTATGCTCCAAAGTTGGTTTGTGGTTACCTCGGTCATTTTCTTTCTTCTAATAAATCCTAGAGAAAATTCTAAGTGATAACATAGTGGCGAACATACTGGGGATCATTAAATCGTCGGTCCTAATAAAGCTTTAAGAAAATTCTAAATATATATTCTGAGCCTCTTAAAGTCATTTGTTAGAAGTTATTTTGAAAAAATCTCACAAAAACTATTAAAAAATTTGAAATTCTATCTTCTAGGAAGACTCATTTTACTAGGGCTAATCTAGATCCAAACCCTGCCCTAGTAGTTGATAATCCCAACCTAATTTCAAGAAAATCCAAAAAAGAAGGAAGTCAGGCTAGCAATATACCTTTAATTAAAGTATATTCATGCCCTGATGATTGGTTATTTGAAGAAGAACTTCCCTTTGATGTGTCATTTGATTTGTCATTATTTAGAACAAAATCTGAAAGTGCACTTGATAAAACTATTCTAGATCCTAAGTTTATTGCAAACATTGAAGTTCAACATGCCAATAAATCAATAGATGAAAACATTTTGAAACCTCCACAATCATCCATCAATATGACCCCTAAGCTTTCTGAACAATTGTCCATTACTTTGAATTCACCATTATTCCCTTTAACTTCAACACTCCATTCTTCACCACCATTTAATCCTACACTCCCTCATCAACCTATCATTACTTATTCATCATCTACTAGTCCTGGTTCTTCATCCATTATTGCATCATCTCCAAGTACCTCAACCCCACATATCAGCTCTCCCAACCTTACAGCCATGGAAAATAGATATGCTCCTCTTGTTTTACCTGCCCAACTTGGTGCTATGCCAACATACTACCAAAGTAAAATTGTTCAATTCGATGTCACAGGACATTACACTGCACAACAACATGCAAACAAGATGACAGATTACTTTGAGTTGCACGAAATTGACACAGATAATGTTCAAATGAGACTCTTTGCCCAAACTTTGGCTAGTGAGGTTAGGAAGTGGTTTAGGGGTTGCCTACCAATAGTATTGATAGTTTATATTTGTTTTACCAACAATTTTTTAGCAGATGGGAAAAGAAGAAGAATCCCTTACAAATACTTTCAGAATATGATAGTATTAGAAGGGGACCTAATGAAACTGTTCAATATTACTACACTACATTCAATAATATATACGACGCAATCCCAGTTAACCTTAGACTGTAGGTTTTAACCCCGTATAGAAATTACCTGCATACAAATTCTAAAACACAGAAAATAAACAATGCGAGAGCATAACACATAAAACACATATACACAAAGATTTCCCCTGGATCCAAAACCAGGACTACCAGCTTGATTTTTCATTATATTCCTTTCAATGTTACAATACATATTTATACATCCCAAAGCATCCAATACCATGGACCAAAAACCATCACGTCCAAAACCATGGACCGAAAACCATCGCGTCCAAAACCATGTGTGAAAAATCATGCACAAAACCATAGGTAGGTCCGCCCAACCTAATATAGCGTCCAAAAAAAAAAAAAATCATGGCACTACCCTGGACCCCATAAACTGAGGTTACCTGCACCCCTCCAACCCCTTATGACTCCCACCACTATGCAATCGGCACAACGAAGCGGGGGCTCCGCCACCCTTCTAACCCCCCAGTTAGCTATGTGGGCTAGTCATGGAAAGAATATAACACAACCCAACATAGACCCCCACCAGACTTAGCATTAATAAATATCTCTTATGGTTTTGACATAGATATGGCATACCGACTCAGGGAAAGAAACCCCCCAACTTTAGAAGAAATTCAAAGTGTAGCAGTTAGTGTATAAGCCAATTTATTAGCTAAAAGGGCTAGAGTTAGAAATGAAAGGAGAGGAACTGCAAAGGATGAAACTTCACCATCTGACATTAAAATAGATAGTTTATCCAAAATTATGGAAGAACTAATGGATAGAGTAGAGAACATAGAAAGAAAACCCCAATGGGATAACAAGTAAGGTCCTCAAAATAGAAACCCAAATTTTAGAAAAAAAACTAAAATGCTGGAAAAGCTAAGGAAAATGGACCACATCAAAACATCAGGCTACCTTTTCAAGAAAATTATGCAGAGACATCCCATCCAGAAGATCTAGAACAATATACACAAATTAACCTAATGGGAATAAATGATGAGGACACTGTTTTTCTAACCCAAGATGAGTAGGAACTATATATGTTGCAGCAATTACAAGTACAGTCTAGGGAATCATTTGATCACAAACAGGGATACGACTATGCCATCATTGAAGTACATAAACAATATAACCTAAGAAGAAAAAAGAATTTTTATGTCCCTGACCAAACTAAGAAAATAGTGCAAAATCAACCCAAGAAAATAAAAGAAGCCCCTGTTTCAAAAATCCTCGAAATTCTCCCTAGGTAGAACCAGAATCCTTCTGGCCCCACAATTGTAGACATAACCTTTGATCAACCTTCTGCTAATCAACCATCCACTTTGATTCCACCTAAGGAACCAGTGGACAAAGCTGAAAACATCAGATTTGAAAATACACATAAAGAGATCCCCAATAAAGGAAAAGAGGATAAGCCTACTCAAATCCTTGCTGCAAAACTTCAAAACCTTCAAACAGAAAAAGTCTCTTTGCCATTCAATTCGGGAACATAGATAACAAAGCTAAAGATTTCAGTTCCTTTAATAGAACTAATCAAGAATGAAACTTATAAATCACATATAACTTAAACCTTAAACATTTCTGAAAATGAGGATTCGGTCAACTTATTTGATGACCAACCAAAACTCATATTTGGTACAGATGTTAATGGAAAACCATTAGAAGGAGGATTTCCACCTTTTTACATTATCCTTAGTATACATGACAAAATTCTACATAATGCAATGTTTGATTCTGGGGCCTCTCACAATTTAATGCCCAAATTAGTGATGGAGAAATTAAACCTAGACATTACAAGGCCTTATAAAGACTTATTCTCATTTGAATCCATTCAAGTAAAGTGTCTAGGATTGATTAAAGACCTATGTGTTACTTTAGTTCAATATCCTGCCAAAAGCATCCCTATGAATATTGTGGTCGCTGACATCCCACCAAAGTATGGCATGTTGTTATCCAGATCATGGGGAGCCAAATTTCAGGGATCCTTACAACTAGATATGTCATATGCAACAATCTTCGTTTTTGGACAACCTAAGAAACTATACCAAGAAACCTTAATGAAATATATGGTAAGTAGCCAGGATCGGCCTCAAAACTTTCCCATCTACTCCATACACTCAAATGTCGATTCTTTTATCCTGTATAATGCTTATCAAACACAAGAAGCAATTTTAGACAACACTAATATAGAACCAAAAGAAATTGCAGTTTCTGCACAACATGAAACATACCAAACTACAAAACTATTCAATAAACAAGATAGTCAAATTGCTATAATTGATGAGAATTTTGTGGCACCAGATAGTGTAAATATAGATCATGAGATGTTATGGCATTTAGATTTTGATGGATTAGTCAACAAGTTAGGAGCAAGAGCAAGAGTGTGGATATATAACTTGGAAAATGATAACTCAAAAAGTCATGCATATAGATTAAATTTCAGATGTACGAATAATATGGTTGAGTATGGAGCATTAATTTTAGGTCTTAAGTTAGTTAAGGATCTAGGAGCTAAAAGAGTTTCTGTCATGGGAGACTTTAAACTAATTGTAAAATATATTAATGGTGTATATATGACAAAGGACCCTAGATTAAGTTGTTATAGGGACTCTATTGTAGAAATATTTAACACTTTCCTAGAATCAAGGCTTGCAGTACTTCGTACAAAGCATAACATGCAAGCCCATAGTTTAGCAGTGTTTTCCTAATCCAGGTGGATGTTGGTGGCCACCCACCTATCCCATTTGGACCTCCACAACTATCACTTCCAATTTTTCAGTTTCTTTAATTGTAGCACAATTTACTATTTTTAGCAGCTTTTCGGGTCCTGAACTTCCAGAGCCATTTTGAGGCCCTAAACGACGTTTTTTGGGCGATCGGGGCGCAATATGGGTCCATGGACCCATGTTTCCCTTCCCAAGGTTGTAGTGCTCGGATAGATCTTTCTAACGAGCTATTATATGCATCAAACAGAGATCATATGCCAAAGTTATGACCCCGGGAAATTGATGTACCAATTTACCCAAACGGAGCCCACAATTTGGTGTTTCATCTTCTAGGGTTAGGTTTTGGGATGTGAAGGGTTTTCCATTATTTCTCAACAATAAACAGGCCTTCGAGCCTCATTGTAACACAATTCAGATGCATGTAGCCACCACATCTCTTCTCAGAGATAAGCTACCATCGCCCTAACTAGTTTATTTCCATTACTGTTTGTAAGCATATTTCAGTATTTTACATTAATGAAATGAAATATTATTTCCACTGCATATCTATGTTTATGGTTATCTCTGTACTTTTTTGCGTTCCTGTTTAAATATGGATCAGTGGTATCAGATCGAACTACTTTTTCTCTGTTTCTCTTTGCATGTCCCCAACAAGGTCGGGATATAAGGAGTTAGGGCTTGAACTAGTCGAACCTTTGCAAGACTAGCCTCACAAATCCCGACAGCCTCCCATGGCGGATGAAAAGAAAGAAGAGGGGGTAGGAGATCCTATCAAAATATTGCTCGAAGAAGCCCTCGAGCAACAACGGAATGCAATTATGGACAACTTTGCCTAGATTCTTCACCAGCTACCCAGAAGCGACACATCAGCTTCCAGTAGCTACTCTGGAAATTCCACACCCTTTAAGGTACAAGTTAATTTTGAAATCGCCATATTCGAGGGTCAAATAGACGCTGATGCCATAGATAAATGGTTAAATCAGCTAGAGGGTTATTTTTCTGTTCATGAATTTTTGAGTTAGGAAAAGATTGTTTTTGCTCTTCTCAAAGCAGCCCCCCACGTGAAGGACTGGTGGGAAACCTACTACGAGCAGAAGGATCAAAATACGGGCTCACTATTTTCAGCCGTATTCACTTGGGATTCATTCCGGGATGCCATCAAGGAGCGGTACTACCCTGTCAAAAGCTATGAGGAAAAATACATAAAGTGGACCACGCTGCGGCAGGGAAGGGACCAAGGTGTGCTAGAGTTCACAAACATTTTTCATACCCTTCGCACACAGTTGGGTATCAAAGATTCTGATCTGAATTTGGTATTCAAATACCGTGGCTGCCTACACAGATACATCCAAGAAGAGATGGAGTTCCTGAACATCTCGTCGCTCGGCACGGCGTACCGATACACTATCAAAATCAAGAAAAAGTTCAAACAAAAGAAGTGAGACTTTGGATCTACGAATCTGAAGACCAAAGGACAAATCCAAGGCGGGGTGACCAAAGACAACTCGTCGAAGCCAAAACAAAAGAACAACACCACGAACTTGAAAAAGGACACATGAAAGTGGTGTGAGTTCCACAAGTGCCCCACTCACAACACAAGTGAGTGTCGGACCAAGCAGTCATTGGTGGCCGAGTTGAAGGCTTCCGAATCAGATGCATGTTCCAACCCTGAGCCAGAACCCGACAAGGGGAATGGCAAAGGGAAGCAGATCATTGATGCGGATCCCAGTGCCACTGTTGCCACCGCCAAGTTCTAGAAGAATGAACCCGAAGATCCAGAGGAGGGGGAACGTCTTTTCCGCTCACATATGTGGGTGAAGGGTTCGCCGTTGCAATTCATTATCGACAGTGGCAGCCAAAAGAACCTTATTTTAGAAGAGATCATGAAGCAGTTGGGCCTACAGACTACACCACACCCGCAGTCGTACAGTATTGGGTGGCTTCATGAAGGACGAGATCTCAAAGTTCGCCAGTAGTGTCGCCTTCCCTACAGCATCAAGCCCTTCACAGACAAGGTATTGTGTGATGTTACACCTCTGGATGTTTGTGATGTACTATTAGGCCAGCCATACTTGTGGAGGTGACATACTGTGTATGAGTCAGGGCCTCGTGTTGTCATTATTTCTTTGAATAATTCATTATACAGGATACCGAAGGTAGCCCCACCTATTGCCACCTTTTTGATCACTGCCAATAAAGGCAGCAAGCTCATCTCATAGACTAGGAAATTTATTTTCTGTCTGGTTCGCTCCCAAAGTAAGGAGAAGATCATCACCACATCCATGACTCCTACAAAGGGTTCCTCCACATAGCAGCAGCAGCAAACAAATATGGTCATGATAGAACACAGGAACAACTTTTCCTCACCCACAGGGGTACCACACAAGCTTCAGGTGGGCAACAAAGTCTGGTTGCATCGATAGAAAGAATGACTTACAAGAGCCCATTAGAAGCTTCGACCATGCTGACATGGTCCTTACACCATTACTAAGGCTATGGGAAATAATGCTTTGGAGCACAACATTCCTCCATTCCTTTGCCTGCACCAAGTGTTCAATGTGTACCGCCCTCGACCATGCTTCTCACCATTACTGGACACATCCGAGATTGCAGAACAACTCACCAGGGACCAAGTTCAGTAGATGGAGGAACTCAACGCAATGGAGACCATTGCTTCCTAAGGGGGGAGGAATGATCGAGGTGGATGTTGGTGGCCGCCCACCTATCCCATTTGGACTCCCACAACTGTCTCTTTCAGTTTTTTAGTTTCCTTAATTGTAGCACAATTTACTATTTTTAGTAGTTTTTCAGG
>APFE030170869.1:45138-55146 GCA_000404065.3 Pinus taeda | reverse complement strand
TTATTTCTCTCTCACCCTGATTGAAGCCATTTCACCGCTCTATTCGAAAGACCTGAACATCACTCTACTAGCTTGCCCTTTGAACATTCCCTTTAGTGAGTTGATCCAGTTCTATTGCCCTTCTGTTGACTCCATAGCCCAATGGTCTGAAAACATCATTCTATCCATCTATTTTAAGTATCCCACCATCCAATCTTGAATACAAATCAAAAACCCCCAAAACATTCATAACTAGCCTGAAATCCAAGCAAACAAAGCTAAATCATATAGAGAGAGCCCTCTCTGAGCCTAGGTTGCCTAGAGCCTATGCTCCAAAGTTGATTTGTGGTTACCTCAGTCATTTTCTTTCTTCTAATAACTTCTAAAGAAAATTCTGAGTGGTAACACAACCAAGGCTCTAGGACTAGTAACTCAACCCACCAAGGGGTCCAAAGAGTATTTCCAACCAAGGTTCCAGGACTAATAACTCAATCCAATTTTTTACAGAGCTCCAGAGCATTTTTCCAATCAAGGCTCCAGGAAATAATAACTCAACCCAAGCTAAGGAAACATGAGAACCCACCAAAAGAAGAAAAGGAAATAAACCCACAATCTCCATGGCTATCCAGGAAATAGAAAGGCTAGGCAATCCACTATCAATCCAGGTAATCCTCCATGCCAGTGATATATAATGACCAATAATCCACATGCATATGCATGCATGCCAAAAATAGTGAGGAAAACATACATGTGACTCGGTACCTGCAAGCCAAATTTGTTGTAGCAGTTGATCACGATGTCCTCTTGCTCTTTCCTACTCTTCCTCTGCCTTCTTGCTCCAAAAATACAAGTATGTCACACCCTCCAAGATTGCTCCAAGAAAATCTAAGTATCCAAGAGTATGAGAGAGAGAGAATCATGAGAGAGCTCCAAAACTGAACTGTCAAAAGGTTACCAATTGATCCTTAGAAGCCTTTTTATGAATCAGGCCTCTATTTTCTTCATTTTCCATTATTTTCCTTCAATTCCTCCTCTCATGCAACCTGTGACATTTCACCTTCCTTTTCTCCCAATTTCCATTATTTTCATAAATAAATGTGTCAAAATTCCATTGTTCCTTTCCAAAGCCTTAGTCATTGCCTTTGCCAATTTCCTTAGCCATTAATAACCAAATGAACACCCACACTAGGATGTCTTTCCCAACATTCAGCTTCGAATAAGTGTCCCATCAACCGTGGTTATTATTTTGTCTCTATTAACTTTTATTACATGGAATTTTCACCAAGGTTGTTACAAGAAACACGAAAAATGCCCCGAAAACGAAAAGTATTGATATTGCATTGACATTTTTTTGGGTTAAAATCTCATTTTTTTAGCAATGACATTAAAAACCAAAGTTTTTGTGCAACAAAAATGAAAACACACCCTGAAAAATGAGAAGTGTTGATGGTGCATCAACCTTTATTTATTTATTGTCGAGTCAATTTCTTTTTAACAATGACATTAAAAACTAATTTTTTTGTGTGATAAAAGTGAAAAAACACCCCAAATTGAAAAGTGTTGATGCTTATAACTTTTGTTTTTAATATTGAAATTTTAACATTTTTTAGAATGACACTAAAATAAAATATCATGACTCTGAAAAACCTTAAAATTATTTTAGTTTTTGACGATACCATTAAAGATAAAATTTCATGATTCTAAAAAAGCTAAAAATTCCAACAATTTTCAACCATGAAGTTTATAAGTATCGTGGCTTTGAAAAGCCTTAAAATATTTACATTTTTCAACCATGGAATTAAAGATAAAATATCATCTCTCCGAAAAACCTTAAAATTTTGAATTTTTCAACCATGAAATTAAAACCAAATAGCATAACTAAAAAAAACCTTTAAATATATCAATCAAAGAGTTATTATAACAAGAGTAATTTTTTTCTTAAATGTTAAAAGTATAGGTCTTTAAAAATATTAGCCTAAGATAACTTGACACATTACAATAAAAAATTAAAAATCAACCATTAAATTGACATGTGATGAGGGCAGACTTACCCATTGCAATGAAAACTTAAAAACCAACCATGAAATTAACACACAGTGGGAGCCGACTTCATCCATTATAACGAAAACTTAAAAATCAACTATCAAATTGATTTATAGCGGGGTCGGGTTACTAGTCAAGTATCGACACAACCCCTACAAGAAAAAGAAGATAAATAAGTAAAAATGAAAAACAAAACAAAACAAAAAATTAGAAAAAAAAACAAAAGTAAAACAAAAACAAAAAATAAAAATAGAAAGTTTTAAAAAAAATAATAAAAAGTAAAAAAAATAAAAAAAATAAATAAAACGCAAATAAAAGAGAGAGTTAAAAGAATAAGATGATTGCAAAAAAAATCAAAAATAAAAATAATTCAAACATAAAGATTATTAAAAAAAAAACAAAATAAAATAAAATATAGCTTTTTTTTTAAAATAAAAATGATAATACTTAAAAGAGAAAAAAAAAAAGTATCTCACTATTAGGATAATTTAAAAAATATATTAAGACTTAACAAATAAATTTTTTAAATAATAATATAATAAATAATAAAAAAACAAATAATAATAAAAAATTGATGATGATGATTAACATCCACAAACACCAATGTGGCATATCAGAGCTTAAGAAAGAAATAGATTCATTAAGACTCTCTAATATTTTATTTATGTGATAACACATCAGGGAAATAAGCATTCCTAAATCACTATAGTTTTGTTGACTTAACGGGTGAAAGAAGGTTGGTACTGTAACAAATGTTTTGGAAAAGCGAACAGATGTGGGTAAGATCAGAGCAATCAAGGAGAAAGTGATTTTCATCTTCAACCATCTTAGTATCACAAAGGTGACATATTCTTTCATCCCAAGGTGTTTTGGGAATGGACTAACGCTCAGTTTCACTACGCAGCTCATGAGAATTAGTTCTTATCTTCTCAATGTTCATCTCCTTCTTAGCATTGGTCAAGATAGAAAGATAATTTTGGCTAGCAAGAGTGGGCTTGATCACCTCCTTATAATACCATAATTTCCTTTTCCATTCTAGCTCCTTATTATGCGATAAATTATCCTTACATTTGGAATTGATATTACTTTTAATATTATCATTCTTATCAAAGAGGATCTCCTCCTTTATCCCCCAATGGTCGAGCCAAAACTGGGCATCCTTGTTGCATCCCTACTTAAGTTAGAGTGGGGTTTTGGCTAGAGTTAGAAGCAATTTTTTGGAGCCTCTTGGCTTCCATGTTCTAGAGCTTCTTCTTATACATGAGATATATAAACATGGTCATTCTTTCAATGGGGGGGAAGGCTAGCTCCAATCAAGAGGATAGGCTAGGGATTATTTCCTTTAATCTTGATGTTGTAGGTTATAAATTTCTTTTGGATCATCTTGATCTTCCTCCACAGTTCTCTAAATATAATGCAACCCCAAACCTCATAACCATATAGAATGACATGGTTGATGAGAGTCTCAAAGAGGAACATTTTTTTTCTCCAAACCCAAAGATCAAACTTACAACTGTTTTCAAGCTCATAATACACTTTCCAGCCTCTAAAAATCATTTTCTCAATGCTATAATTCTAGTTGAGCTAATGATGAATGTCATTACCTAAATATTTGTATGAAGAAACCTTCTCCAAGTAATTGTTATCATAGATATAATTATCGTGGTTGATCATTTTGGTTTTAATTATCATGACTTTAGTCTTTGTCAGTATTAAGAGTCATGCCCATCTGGGATCAGTTGTCATAGAGGATTTTAAGCTACTTGTCAAGATCATCATGGTTTCTAGAGAGCAGAATGATATCGTCAATATAAAAGAGAATTATTTAAACTATATTAATTTGTCCCCTCGCCTATTCCCTAGTTTGCTTTTAACATTAAAAGAATAATATATATTTTTTAAATTAATTTATGATGTGTTTTATTTTTAAAAATTATAATTTAATATGTTCTTTTATTATCTATTATTATTTTTTAAAATTGCATAATTTTTTTGATATTTTTGAACATTTTTTCTACATTGTTTCTTTTTCAATTTGTTTAGTTTTTTATTTAAAATTATAATAACATTTTAATCCTTTAATTTTTTTCAATTTTGAAACATTTTTGTTTTCATTTTCTAAACTGTTATAATACATATTCCTTTATATATATATATATATATATTAGTTTTTAAGAAATTTAATGTAAATGTTTATAATGTTTAAGTTTTCTTAAGCAATTTAATTTGTTTTGTTTATTTTTTGTTAATGTTGATTTAAATATATATATATAATATAAATATATATATATATATATATATATAATATATTTTCTTAAACGATTTATATGTATTGTAACACTTGGAAGAAAAACCTTCCAATATAATTATTTTTGGACATAAATTCATAAAAATTTGATAAAATTTGTTATTTTTTTCAACTTTTTATGGTGAATCTTTTCCATAAAATCTTTTATTTGTCATATAATTTTTGGGAAAAGGTCTCGAAATGTGTATTTTTTGTAATTATACTATATTCAAAATGTGTATCTATTTGTCAAATTTTTATGTGTATCTAAGTATTAATTAACAATACTAAATATATAAAAAAAACCTAACTTCAACTTCTTCTTTTTTAACCTTGTGAAAAAAATTGAAAATTTCATTACAAAAATCATTGCAAAAACAACAAAACACAAACTTGCAGATCCCTTGAAAACAAACATCTTAGGAAAAAAACAACTTGAAAAATGGTTAAATAACCAACATTAAAAAAAATATGCATAATTAAGACGAAAATAATTTAAAGTGTCGAAAATAAGCCCTCCTTGGAAAAAAAAGTTGATGTTGCATCAGCTTTTTAAGATCAACTTGAAAATCTCCAACATTTAAAAAAAATTATCCATACTTAGTACATAAGAAATTATAAATTATAAAAATAAGCCCCTATCCCCCCACACCCAAAAAAAAAAAGGTTGATGTTCCATCAACACTTTACAAAATTGGCATGAAAATCATTAAAATTAAAAAAAAAATCTCCATACCTTATATATAAAAAAAATTGAAGTGTCAAATATACTCCCTAAAAAAAGCTTGATTTTGCATCAACATTTTTCAAAATCAGCATGAAAAGCATAATTTTTTACGACCTCTAAAAAAACAAGAACCCAATATAGTTCTCATTACGTTGGTAACTTTGTTATACTTTTTTTCCCAAAATAATACTAACATTGCGAGGTCTAGACTCATATACATCACGAAGTTTCCACAATTATTGTTGGCTTAAAATAACATCACAAACTTCAATGGGGGAATATCACACAATACCTCAGTTTTGAAGGGCTTGATGTCGTAGAGTAGGTGACAGTATTAGTTGACACAGAGATCTCTCCCTTAACAAAGCAACCTAATGGTGTATGGCTGCAAGTGTGGTGTTTTCGGTAGGTCTAATCACTTAATGACCTATGTTGAGATGAGGTTATTTTGACTTCCAGTATCAACAATGAAATGCAACGAAGCACCCTTCACCCACATCTGCAAGTGAAAAATATGTTCATCTTCCTATGGTTCTTTGGGTTCACTTTATTGAACCTTGGTGGTAGTAACTATGGCACTAGGTTTTTCATCAGTGATCCACTTCCCCTTATCTATGTCTAATTTAAAGATAGAACCTGCATTTAACTTAATACTTTCATCTCGCCACCAATTTCTGTTTTGAGAAGCATTCATCGATGTTTTTTCAAGAGTTCTTACATAACTTGCACCACTTTCCTATGTCTTTCTTCATCTTCCCATCACTCTTATTGTTTGTGGCTTAGCCAAGTTGTTGTTGGGTGTTCCGACCTAGCTCTATCCTTTGTTCTATAATTTTAGATTTACTTTTCCCTACTTTTGTTGCGAGGAATTCACAAATCCAAACTATTGCTTCTTCTGTTTAGATTTAGGGTTGATTTTGAAAGCATATATATACACCATGCCTAGCCAAGGGATATCTAGAAACTAAATTTTCATTTGGAAGTATCAATGCAGACCACTACAGTACTTGAGCACCATATTTCACTCAAAGTATTTGATACCTAGGTTGGTGTGTATGGTATGGAAGATATTTGTGAACTTTATCAATATCTAGTCCCTCTCCTATTATAGTGTGGCCATCTCGTGTAGTAGTAATCATAGCTTCCAATGAGGTAATGTTGTTCCTTAATAACATCAGTAAAAGAGCCCAAAGTTGGAACAGACACAAACATTGGAGACTCCTATGTGGACTTTTATTCACAGTAAGTATCCCACCAATCCTTTACATGTGGGACATCCTTAAAGAGTGCAAAGGTATTCTTTTCTCTATCAAAAACATTGTGGATAGAAAAGCACCCTTCTAACATATTTATCCATTTGTCTAGAGCATCTGCATCTATCTAGCCTTCAAATAAAATAATATCAAAACTAACTTGTACCTTGAAGAAGGTGACACCTCCAAAGGGGTTGCTTGACGAAGATGCTTTGGTTTTTGGCAATTGTCCAAGGATATAGGAATAATTATCCACCATATGGTTCCTTTGTTGTGCAACGGATTTCTCAAGCAATAATTTAATAAGATTTATTGATCTCTCATATTTCTTTTCTTCTATCATTGGATATCGTTAGGTTTGGTGAGGATGATCCTGCAAAGGATTAAGTAGTTAAAGTCCCAACACCTTATATCTTGGCCTCATTAGGGACATTCACAAAGATTAAATAAAAAGAAGACTGCTCTAACACCATTCATCTAGATTTATGAAGGGAATGAAATGAAACAAAAATTTATAACAAAAACACAAAGATAAAGTAAAACTTGAGTCATATTAATAAATGGAATGTGTTGAAACTGTAAAAATGCGGCTCGAATGATCGTAGCTTATCTCTAAGAAAAGATGTAGTAGCTACGTGCATTTGTCAAAGTCCCCTTATAATGAGCCTGAAAGTCTCTCTTTAACATAAATAACAATAAGAAAACCTTAAATGTAAAAAAACATAAACTTGTTAGATGAAATGCCAAAAGTTTTGTGGCCTGATGGGGTTAGTTGGTACGTCAACTTACCAGGTTCATAAATTTTTCATTGAGTCTTTGTTTGCAATGCTTAGCATCATGTTGAAATTTCTAGCCGAGAAGTACACATTCAGGTTGGGCCCAAACCAAACCCTTTTGGAAAAAGGTGGCAAGAAAGGCTCAATTTGACTTTAGCCTTAGTTAGATTGAGTAAAATCGAATTTCCACATCAGTGGGACAAGTTGGAGGAAGTGAACTAGGGTGACATGGATATTGTCACTCAATTAGCTCAATAAATTTGAGTTATAAGGATTGGATTTTAGTTATGCATGTGTGATTGCTAAATTTTAGTAATCCATTTCAGTTATTTTCAGTTGTATTTAGTTAACTAACCTCTAATTATTGATAGACTTAGTTGAAGGTTAATTGTGTAGTGGGACAACAATGTAACTCAAAAATCTTTCAATTAGCTGATCAATCAACCCAAAATAGCTAATGCATGCAAGGAATTCGAGTTCCTCAACTGAAGTGGAGATGAAAAGATAATGTAACATGAGTTGTATACTAGTTTGAGTGTATAGTTGTTGCATGAGGTCAAGAGATATATCCATGGGAATTACACAATCAATTTGGAGGAAATTCATATCTATTTGGGGCTAATTTGCTCAGGATTTGTGTAAGGAAATAGGAGTCTAGATGAGTAAATAATTAGCTAAGTGTTGGCCATAGTTTCTCATTCAACAAAGAGAATAGTTGTTCTTTTGTAGGTTGACATCAGAGTTGGAGCTAGAAATTATAATAGTTTCTATATTCAACTGATTAATGCAAAGAGGCTTGAGGGGTTTATCCTAGTTGGGCTCCCTTAGAAATCACTATGTATTTGTAGTTTTTCTTATTGCATGTCTATGCATGTTGTTCTAAATTGTCATTTCCATTCCGCGGATTAATAGAGTAGACTTTGTGTCTCTTGTTTTCAATTCAAAATCTTGAGCAGTTGCAATTTATATCAAATTTCTACATGGTAGCAGAGCCTTGAAAACAAATTAGAACCAATATTTGAACTTGTCTCTCAAGAATTTTGATTTTTCATCTTTAGTGCAACAATTTTTCATCAGGATCAGGAGAATGTATTTGAACAGAATGAGATTCGAATATGCCCTAGAGGGTAGCTCGAATTTCATAGCCTGAAAGGATCGAATGGAAGTAGTGTTCAATGATAATGGTGTATTATAATATGTAAAATCTGACATTGCAAAACCCCAGCAGTCAGATGCATGACAATTAGCCCAATGGAAGAAGCATGTTGCAAAGGCGAGGATAATTATTTTGGAAGGTGTGAGAAACCATGTGGTCTCAAATTGCCATGGAAAAGAGACACCATTTTCTATGCAGAAGACATTGACTGAGCTATTCGAAAATAGCAGCAACCATTGAACATTGGCCCTGAAATACAAGCTTCGAAACATAAGATAGAAAGCAATCAAGGGCAGTGTCAGCCAAACAAGAGATGAGGGGAACTGGCAGTCGGAGTGCACAACAAAGATAAAAGGCAGAAGATAGCATGAGGAGGGGGTTGTTCATGAAGCAGAAGAGTGAAGCTCTGGATCATGTAGCCTTCCTAAGTTGTGAAAGGTGTGTCTCATCCTCTGTTATGGTTATGACTATTCTAGATGGTTATGTTCTTTATATATTTCATGATCAGGCTTCAAGCCTTTTTTAAAGTTTATGTACTTTATTATGTTTAAGTTAGTGCAAAAGGAAATTTGGGATCTGCAATGTGTTGATGTTCTTTATGTGGGTTATTTAAAATTTTGAGTGACTATAAGTTGGATAGTTTCTCACAATGATATGAGTAGAATAGCATGATTGGATAATGTAGATGGTTTATTGTTATAAGTTATTGATGTCTATTGATTGCAACCTCCCTAATACTCCATTCTACACTATCTAAATTCGGTCGTGGCATGCCTCGGATAAGACTTCTTTCCCCTTTGGGTAAGGCGAAAATGTGGGTGTTGTTCTAGACTACAATGGAGCTTTATTGGCCCCTTGTGCCTAAACCCACGGTCTCTTTCCTATTGTCATTTACGTGTCAACAAAGGTTTTGTTGTCGGGACCTGAAATCAAAAAAGCGGGTTCAAAATATGGTATCAATGATATTTAAGAATGAGATACGAAACTGGTGGTACAATCAAGTGGATCGGTTTTTATCCCAACAGACCATACTTCAAAGAAGAGTTGTTGCTAAGGTGAAAGATGAAATTTTATACTCAGATAAGGAACTATGCTCATAAAATCCTTGATTCATTTTTTAATGAGCTTGACACAAGATAAGGAACTATGCTCATGACTACTCTCTATAATTTACCTACCTAACCTACCCGTGTTTCATTTTTTAATGAGGTTGACACAGGAAAAGAACTATCCTCAGAACCACTGTTTCATTTTTTAATGAGGTCGACACAGTAAAAGGAACTTTCCTCATAAGTACTCTACAATCTACCTATATAACCTATCCTTGTTTCATTTTTTAACGAGGTCGACACAAGACAAGGAACTATCCTCAAAACCCTATTTCATTTTTTAACGAGGTTGAGACAGGAACAAACTATCCTCGCTTGATCATGGCTTCTAACTGGAAGAAAGACATGTCAATGGACACACCTTGATCATGGCTTCCAAGAGGTCTTCATCAGAAGGAAGAATAGTTCTCTGGAAGGAACACATGTCAAGGGACTCAAAAGGGATAAGAACATCGCGTTCAAGCAATCCCATAGAGTTTTCCATGTCAATTACCGGATCTAAATCAGAGTAAGATGAACAAACAGTGAGAGGCTCACTTACATCGGTAACTGAAAACATGGGATCAGTTGCCACATAATTAACCCGTGGCGGGGTAGATACCACTTTAGAATCAGGGACATTTAGGGCTGTCATATTATCGGTAGTTGAAACAAGACTAGGGAACGAAAGCTGGTCTA
>APFE030170869.1:15507-29782 GCA_000404065.3 Pinus taeda | reverse complement strand
TTCTTTATCATGCCAATTTGAGGAGGAAAGCACCCTACTAGCAATCTCTCTTCCCATTCCAGAGTGGATTGAAGAGGCTCGCAAGGAATGTTTTTCACATCCTTTGCTCTCCCAACTCATTAATAAATTACAGGTGGATCCGAATTCCACAGTGGGATACTCTTGGCAAGATGAGATTCCTTGCAACCAGGACAAAGTAGTGATATCACCAACATCCACCCTCAAAAGTCGCATTTTGGCAGAGTTGCACTCATCTCCCACTGCAGGCCATTAAGGCTTTTAGAAGACTTATGCTCGCACTCGATGTTCATTCTTTTGGACGGGCATGAAAAAATACATTCTTACTTTTGTAGCTAAGTGTGATGTGTGTCAGTGCCACAAAGGAGAAACAATCAAATCCCCAGGCACATTACAGCCATTGCCCATCCCTACCTCAATCTATATGGAAGTTTCTATGGATTTCATTATGGGTCTTCCGAAGTCAGGCAACAAGTCAGTCATCATGGTGGTTGTGGATAGGCTTTCTAAGTATGCTCATTTTTGCGCCCTACCCCACCCTTTTACACTAGCTTTGGTGGCTCAATATTTCATGGACCAGATCTTCAAATTGCATGGCATGCCCACTTCCATTGTGTCTGATCGTGACCCGATCCTCACCAGTAACTTTTGGCAGGAACTCTTCAGGCTACAAAGTACCCAACTACAACTCAGTACTTCCTATCATCCCCAAACTGATGGTCAAACTGAAGCAGTCAACAAATGTGTGGAGACCTACCTTAGGTGTTTCACTTCAGAAAAGCAACATCTATGGGTATATTGGTTACCTCTAGCTGAATGGTGGTATAATACCAACTATCATGCCACCACCAAAATGACTCCATATGAAGCAGTTTATGGTCAACTCCCTCCTTCACCTACTTCTTTTATCCAAGGATGCTAGAAGGTACAAGCAGTGGATCAACTCCTATAGAACTGTGCAACCATGCTGGCCCACCTCAAAGAGAATCTCCATCAGGCTCAAAATCACATGAAGCAACAGGTAGACCAACATCGTTCAGAGCCCAAATTTCAAGAAGGGGATTAGGTATTCCTGAGGCTACAACCATATAAGAAAACTTCACTCAAAGACAAGGGTTGTCAGAAATTATCTCCAAAATTCTACGAACCGTATCAAATACTTCAGCACATTGGAGAAGTAGCCTACAAGCTAGCCTTGCCACGCAATGCAAAAATCCATCCCGTCTTCCATGTATCATGCCTCAAGAAAGTGGTTGGGAACCATTGCAGAATTCAAACCAGTCTACCAGAATTGGATGAAGAAGGTTCAATCTGGCTCCAACCTAAATAGGTTCTTGACACGTGAGAACGGCACCTGCGCGGCCGCACGATCAAGGAAGTCCTTGTCAAGTGGAAAGACACCTCTCCATAAGATGCGACTTGGGAACCAGCCACTATTCTTCAGCAGTTTTCGCAGCTTCAGCCTTGAGGACAAGGCTATTTTTATGGGGGAGGGCATGTTAGTGTCCAACCCTAACCCCCTTATTTATGTAATAGGTTCGAGTCATAGTTATAGTTAGTTAATGAGTCAATAAAACCCATATTAATAATTGTAAGTGGTTGACCCACATTTAAAGAAGGGACCACATTTAGTTGCAAATGGGCCATGGTATTAGATAGATGGTATTAATAAGAACCATGGTATTGACCCATGGTATTGCATGTATGAATCCTATATAAAGGATAGAGATTCCCCATGAGGAGAGTCGTGTCTTATTTTGTAATTGAGCCCAGCTCTATTGGAGGTTGCCCCCTAGAAGAGGCAAGTGAACATTGCTTTCCTTTTTGAATAATAAAATAGATGCTGTTATTTCTTATTGTTTTATGTTCTAGGTATATTTTTTCGCATATTTGGTATCTTGGTATCTTCTTGTAGGCTAAGAGGATAACACAGGGGCTTCGCCTAGAGGTAGAGTTGCGACAGTAGGATCTCAAGGGGAATTCTTGGGTGGCAACCAACCTGAGTACTGTGAGGTTTGTAGGGGCTAATGAAATTCACCACGGTTGTGTCCCGAAGTATAAATACTATGAGTTTTGCATGTCCATGACCCACCACACAAACTAGTGCTGAGCATTGGATGCGTTAGTATATCGGCTAAGTCGCTCAACATTCAGAATCAATGAGACTGCTCAAGTAGGGCGAGGAGGAGGAGGAGGAATGATAAGAGGAAGAGTAGGGGGCGGGGGACCCATTCGTTGTTATAATTGTGACCATGAACATCACGTTTCTAGTGACTATACACTACCAAGAAGACCTTCATGTTTGAAATGTAGAGTCAACACCCACGCAACAGAGGATTGCCTAGAAATGATTGTAAGGTGGGAAGAATAGACCAGGCATTGGGGGATGAACCTGATAAAAGTAGAGGCCTTGAAGGTAGAGATAGCCCCACTATCTAATATTAATGTAGTCACCCATGGTGGCAAGAAGACGGGGGCTTACTAGGGTGTCCAGTACAAACCAGCCATTATTAAGGTGGCCTCACCGAAGCATTCATACAATGCTAGATAATAGAAGCAATATTATCATGAAGTGACAAATTCGTTTGAAAATTTGGCAAACTCTCAAGTGGAAAATATGCCCGGATAACCAAAACCTAACATTGGCTGCCCTATTGAGGAATGGTTTAGACTATTCTTGTAGATTATCAACAATAATCAAATGCTAGGGGAGTTGCGTAGAAGTCTGAAGGCAGTGCTGCTAGAGGAAGGGATGGGGGAAGAAAGTGTCACGGTGAATCTACTCGAGAAGCACATGAGAAGAGTCCATAGAAATAAGAGGAGGATGGGCAGAGAGTACATAATTGACACACAAGTAGCTAAATTTTAGATCAAAGATACAATGCTAGACCTTGGTTCCAACGTTAATATTCTACTCAGGAAAACATGGGAGGCACCGGGGAAGCCACAATTGAAGTACTCACCAATCCAACTGTGGATGGCCAGCCAGTACTACATTTTACCCATTGGAATGTTTGAGGATGTGGAAGTAGACATCGCAAGAGTGAAGACACATGCTGACTTTGAGATGATAGATATAATGGGTGACAAATATTTGTAGCTAGCACTGCTCAGCATTGGATGGGCTTACGAAAAATTTGCTATCATCAATCTAAACAAGGAACTAATGATCTTCAAGGTGGAAGGAGTATAGGTAATCTAACCACTGGATCTATACCAGGGTTCGAGATTCATAGAACCGGTGGATGACAAAGACTATCCAAGATTTCTAGATCAACTCTACCGGCTAACAGAAAGAAAGTGAGAAGACTATATCAACCCAATGACAGAAGGATCGATCAGCTGGAGGAGTATCCAGAGCTCGAAAGTTGGCTCTGAGGCTGCATTGGATACTTGGAAGTAGGGAGGGTATGAGGTTGACACTAAAAGCTACGCAAAAGTATGCCAGATCTACTAGATTTGGATAGAGGTAAGACATTTTCCAATTTTGCATGGCATTTATTCAATAAATGTATTCCTCAATAAATTTGACTGAACCATAAGGGAAATCCATAAGATACCATTGTTATATGTTGTGTTTCAAGTGACACTGGTACAGTGGTGGGGATCTCATTGCAACCAACTCCAAGACTAGGGAAAGATCAATAGGTCCATGAGAGAAAGATTCAAGCAAGCAGGGGAATTCCTGCAAGAAATTCTAAAATACAGGGGGGACTCAGATCCCCGATGACACATGGAGTACTGTAAAGATAGATTGGGTAGGGAATGAGTTCGAAAGGAACTATGGGTGCACATGTTCATGCACACCTTAGGTACGGTCCCTCAAGCATGGTATATTCAGGAGGAAAGATGGATGCAAATGGGATATTGAGATGCTATGGTCAAACAATTCGTTAGAATTTTCTCGTTCAAAGATAGTAGCAAGAACTTAGATAAATCTTTGTATGCAAAAAGGACTATTTTCACATCCAGTCAGTTGTGGGAAAGTTACATTGATTAAAAGATCCTACAATGTTTTTATGAATCAGGGTACCTAAGGCTATGGCCTACAGGAAAGTCAATGTGGAATCATCTAGAAGAAGATGAATTGGAAGGGTTGATGCATCTCATATTCCATGAGACCGAATGGGAAAGGGACATTCAAGAAGGACCCAAAGAAAATCCCCTACACTTTCTCCTGCTAAAGTTGTGAAGGCACAATATTGGCACGAAGGATAGCCCAACATGGCATCGATAGGGGATTACTGGGATGAGCACACGATGAAAAAAAAATATTGGATCTTTTATGGGAGTATGAGGATATGTTCCGAGCTTCAGTCGTTGAGTTAAAAGGAATCAAAGGGGACATTGAGGAAATGAAGATTGTGTTCAAGCCTGAAACCAAACCAGTAAAGCACAAACTGTACATGCTAAATCCAAAAGTGAAAGAAAAGATCAAGAAAGAGATAGACAATATGTTGGAAGCAGGGCCCATTTTTCCAGTGGATGAAGCAGAATGGGTCAGTCCAATAGTGACCCAGACAAGAAGGACATCTTGGAGATAATGGTCTGCGTAGACTATTGTAGCCTCAATAATGCCTGTGTACATGATCCATTCTCCACACCATTCAATGATGAAGTCCTAGACAACGTTGTAGGAAATGAAGCATACTCCTTCACAAATGGGTTCTCAGGGTACCACCAGGTCAGGATAGCAAAGGAGGACAAGAAGAAGACCACTTTCACCATAGAGTGGGGGTCATTTGCAAACCACATCATGCCATTTTGACTTAAGAATGTGCCTGTCATGCCCACATTGAGAGATTCTATTCACATATTCTTGGAGGTATACATGGACGATTTGATAGTTTACAACCTATTGAAGAAGCACCCCATCCTACTCAAAGTTATGTTTGATCGTTGAAGGAAATTACATATCTCCACAAACTTGAAGAATTGTATCTTTGCAATTGTGTTTGGAACATTTTTGGATCATATCATTTGCAAGGATGGCATTTGTGTGGACCTTGAAAAAGTTACGATCCACTGGCCAATGTGAAGTAGTTTCGATCAACATTGGGTCATACAGGGTATTATCACATATTCATCTGCAATTATACTTCCATCACCGCCCCCATGGAGAAGTTGCTCAAGAAGGTGGAAGCATTCAAATAGTCCAAGGGTTGTCAAGTGGCATTAAACATCCTGAAGGAAAGTCTGGTAAGTGCTCCCATCTTAGTATACCCAGACTCAAAGAAGCAATTCCATGTACTTATCGACACATCGGGCATTTATCTAGGGGCAGTGTTGTTGCAACCAAGGGAAGGGAACCTCGACCATCCAATCTACTTTTCCAATAGGAAGTTTTCAACTGAGGAGAAGAACTAAAACATGTCTGAGAGATAAGAATTATCCATGTTGTATTCCATACAAACGTTTCATAACTATCTACTTGCAGGCCCATTCAAGTTCTACACGGATCACTCAACATTGAAGTACCTGGTCAACAAGCCAGTCGTAGAGGGGAGAATCTGCAAGCAACTACTATTGTTCCAAGAGTTTAAATTCGAAGTCATCACTAATCTAGGTTGATTGGACATGGGACCTAATCACCTCTTGAGACTGGAATTGAGTGAAACTGGAGGCTCCTTAGAGGACCGACTACCAGATGCCAATTTGTCCTGCATAGAACCAATACCAGATTACTTAGAGGAAATTGCAGCTTTCCTGGCCATACGACAATGCCCAGAGGAATATACGACGACAAAGAAGAGATACATGGTGTTGTGAGCGGTCAATTATCAGTTGATTGCAAGGCATCTATACAAGCTCAGACTTGACTAGGTATTGTGGGGTGTCTCCTCCAGCATGAACGACAAGATGTTCTATGGGAATGCCACTCTAGAGTTGTGGGTGTTATCGCTCAGGTTGCTCCCTTTGACTCCTAAGGGAATGCGGCCGAGGTAACCACAAACCAAGCTTTGGACTGTAGGTCCTAGCCTACCAGCAGTCAGAGAGGGCTCTCTCTTTGGGATTAGCTTTGTTTAAGGGATGATTTTAGGCTAGATATGATGCACATGGGTTTTTTTTTAAGTTTGGTGGGATGGTGATCTCAGACAGAACTGGGATGCAAGTGTATAACTATTTTTTCCATTGGGCAAGGGAGTCACTGCAAGTGTAACTACTGAAAGAGTTTCTTGGTGAAAAGGTAGTACCACAAAGTAGGATAGGTAGGCTAGGAACAACTTTCAAATATGGTAATGACGGAATGAAGTCAGGGAATGAAAGGCAATCAAGAATCATTCACTATACTGACAGAGGGAAAATGGATGAATATTGTACAGGAGCAATTAAGAATTCCTAAACAGTATTCAAAATGAGAGAACTAGTGCAAACATGAGCAGTTAAGAATTCATATTTATGACTAATACTGAAGAAAACATAATAAATAATAGAGATTGAACATAAGGTGCATTTAAACAAATCTTATGCTATTCTTCTTCTCTGTTACCAAGATCATGAAACATAGATGAGATTTACAAAATAGAAAACATAAGACACAGTTTAGTATAACTTATTGTTCCTTAGCATGACACAGGAATTCTGTAGCAAGTCCCAGAACATCCAATCCACCTTCATATCATTCAAGCACAGTGAACTTCAACAACCATTTGTATTAACACAGTTTGATATGTAACAGCACAGTTCAGAAAGAGGAAATCATCAACCAACCCACCAACCAACAACCCTTATTACATTGTTCAGGGCTGTATTTATAGGCAAAATATCTACAAAAATAGATCTGATAGAAGATCTAAGGAAACAACTACAATTAACCTAACTTCTCTTGCAAGTAATGTAAAAAATATCTATCTAATGCTGCACTAGGGGCAGATGTTTCAAAAATGAGGCTATGTGTCCTTTGTTGTTATGCGCTAGCCATTTATCATAACTGCGCATTGATCTCTGCTCCACTACTCTTGAGTAGCTTTGATGTGCATTAACTATGATCTGAGAGCCTTAAGTGGCTTCACCGCTTTCTTTGACTTTGATGGAGGCTTTTAATGTTCACCTACTTTGATATTGTCAATCTGATACTCTTTGCCGCTTCACTGATACTTTTTTAACTTAATCTGGGTTTTATCTTTCCTCTGATACTCTTTAACACTTGAATCAAGACTCTCTTTCTTTGCTGATCCTCTTTAAACTGCTAAATCGCCCTTTTTATCTCTTTACAGCAAAAATAGCTGCTATGAACCATGCGCTGGACTCAGGCTTTCCATTTCGGCCCTTTTTTCTTAAATCGCGCATCAAAAACTGCCTCTGATTTTCATTATGGGCTTCTTAAGCAGCGATTTTGCCTTTGCGCACTTTTTCTTGGCGATGATGTCAGCATGACGTCAGCGGTGGGACCCAGTACGGCAGATGACGTCAGCAGGGTGATGTGGAATGGTGACGTGGATGATGATGTCATCATGACACAGTGGCAGGGTGATAACGTCAGCAGGTGACATGGTGCAGGTACAGCACAGTGGCAGGTGATGTGGCGGCATTGTCATGCGGTGACGTAGGCAAGCGGGGAGGGTGGTAAGCGGTTTTCGTCGAACCACTTTTGGTATGGGAGTGGTATGTGTCAGGGGAAGCCCGATGCAATAGGCGGCCGACAGCTATCCTGGTGTACGTCGGTGAAACCGTCGACCATCGGGTACTATCGTGCCGCTACGAAGGGGCACCCGATATTCATTAGGGTCGTCAGATCTGGGAGGGCCGATCCTACGGTGGACGGGAGGGCAAAGCGATCGGGGTTTTATAGAAATGTGCGCCCGATAAATGTTAATTATTCGCGGCTGCGGGTGGTTAAAACCTTAGGTTTTGGGTTTAATGTTTTTATGGCACGGGACTATGGTTATTCTAATCGGACATTAATAAAATCCAAATGCAATGTGCGCGGAGGGTGGTTTGAACATAGTTATTTATTTAACAGGGTGTTAAATAAATCCTAAGGGAAATGAACACAGAGGGGCTAACAATGGGTCCCAAATGGACCTAGTGTTTCCCGACTTATGTTTATATAGCTATAGTTGCCATGGGGATGAATATTTAGTGTTTTTGGGGTTTTTATATAGCTTCTTGTAGAATAGGGGGAGGGGAAATGATTTAGAGAGCTAGATAATAGGGTTAGGTGTTAATATGGAATGAAAAGGAAATGGATGTATGCTAAGTTCATAGAATGGAGACTTAAGCATAGGGAAATGAATGGATTGTGTAAAGAATAATTTTACACAAGAAATGTGGCTTCTTTTCACTAAGTCAACTCAGATGTCAACTTGGTTTTTAACAAGAATGGAGTGAAAATGGACTTTTTGGGTAGATCCCAGGGTCCTTGAGGGGATGTTAGTGAATGATTTGGGAAATAAAAATAAGGGGGAGTTAGAGATGCCTTGCTTGATCAGATCAAAATGAACAAGTGCCTCAAAACGATGATCTGGATAAATATAACACTTGAAAACATGAAATGGATCACATAGCTTGATTTCTGCAACCACAAAACTACTTACCCAGCCTACTTTACCTAGCATTTCTTCTTCTTTTGGTTTGGGTGCACTTGAACTAGCAAACCTAGCTTTTCAACTTTTTCTTTTTTACCGTCCTCCTATCTGCATCTATACTTATTTCATCCAGGGGCTCAGATTAGGCTGTTGAGCACCCTTGCTTCTCTACCTATCTAAGAATCTGCCAAGATTAAGCTATTTGGACCTCCTTTTAACTGAAAATTCTTCAAAAATGGAATAACTCATCAAAATTGGAATACAGCAGAGGCACTTAGACTAGCACACTCTCATGGACACGTCTTTGGCCTCAGTAGCAAATATGGAACTTTGCAGCCTGCAAAGTATGACATATTTGGCATGTAAAAATGCCGATCATGAAAGATGAATACCTGCTATGAGCAGGAGGCTAACAGTGGCTCCACTTGGGGATGGCATTAACTTGCGAAATGTCAAGAACAACAGGTCAGAATGCCTTAATCTTTAGTTGTTGTTGTACTTTGAAAACTTCCCTTTGTTGGTTGCTTTATTTATGAACATGAAAACAGAATTGAAGAGCTTAGGGCCTTCACTTCAGGCTTCAACTGCAGCAAGCTTGCTATCCAAATAGAAAACTGAAATCCTACCTACCTACTCTAATCATCACTTACTTCGCTGTTAGGTGAAATCAAATAGCCAGTGCAGCCATTTAAGCATTACAAACATCGGTGAGCTTTGCTGTTTGTCCTTGCTGGTGGTAAAAATGGAGATCTTGCCATCAGATATAACTT
This sequence comes from Pinus taeda, assembly GCA_000404065.3. Taxonomy (NCBI): domain Eukaryota; kingdom Viridiplantae; phylum Streptophyta; class Pinopsida; order Pinales; family Pinaceae; genus Pinus; species Pinus taeda. The sequence continues at coordinate 20,466 of APFE030170869.1, read as the reverse complement.
TGTTAACTTTTGAGAAGATCAGAAAACTGCTGACCTTATTTTCTGAAATAAGAAACTGTACAAAAGGGTCCTGCAACATATATATACAATTGCTGGGCTGAATTGAAGAACTGTACAAAATGTTGGGATCACTATCATGCCTCGGGAACTGGATATCATCAATATTTTGATATTGAGGCACACAGGCTGCTAATGGAGAAGAGCACTTCTTTACTTCTTCATACACCCTGTTAGCACATGAATCATATAAAACATGAACTAATATTTGCAATTTATTACAAACAGGCTCATATGGCCCTTGACTGATCTGTGTAGGCTGCTCCTCTTCTTCTTCGAAAAAATCAGATGGCTGAAAACAAAGATGCAGGGGATCCACTTGGATCACTTGGTCACGAACAGCCGCTTTCGAATCTCCCTCAATCTGATATTCGATGGATCTTTGGGGCTGCAAAACTAGAGGCAATATATTTTGAACAATGATTTGGGCTTCCTCCAGATGATTAATATCAACACTTGCTGATACTTGCTTATTAACTGCATGATAGTTCTCCTTAATAAATTGAAAAGAATCAACACAGAAAGGTAAAGTTACTTCACTGAAATCAAAATTTTATGTGCTTTCCTCCTTTACTTCATAGCTGAGATAGGCACGTTGATCATTGATTTTAGGCTGTTGATCCTAAACTGTGCTTTCTGCCAAAATAGGCTCTGACTCCTTTGCAAGGCTAATTTGGTCATCAGGATCATAATCATCATCATACTCATCGTATTTTGGCAAGCAGTTGAAAGAAAAGAAGTTGTTATATTCATATAGTATATCAGGAGACTGCTCCTTCACATCTAGCTGTATGAATATGTCAACTGTTTTGTGGCAGGTTTGTTCATGAATAACATTACTTTCCTCTTGCACAACAGATGTGTTCTTGCGCTCTAAGAATTCAACTTTCATCGTGATCATTTCCTCTGACTTTTGTAACAAGCCATGAAGTTTTTCTTCTTGCTCTGCTGTGCGTCGTTCCTGTCTCATCTTCAGATTTGCATCCACGTCCACAGCTATGTCCTGCATCTGTTTCAAAGTGGACGGGCATCTTTCTCTCAAATGGAACTCGATTTCTGGATCAAAAGCTCTTGGATAATGCAATAGAGCTAAATCAGGGGGAGGTCTAATATTCAAAGGCATAGAATAATAAACTTGATTGAATCGATCAAAAAATTGCTGAACAGATTCATTTGGACGTCTTTCTAACTGATTATATTCTTCAATGAGCAAGAGGAAATTAAGTTTGATCATCCATCTATCAAGGAAGAGCTTGGAAAACTACTGAAGATTAGAGATGCTAGCCTCAGGAAATGATTTAAACCAAATCCTAACTTCGCTTTGCAAAGAAAGGGCAAACAGCCTGATACTAACATCCTCGTCCTCCACTTCAAATATATTAAGATAGTCTTCAAAGTTTTGGATATGCTTTTGCGCAGTAATACCATTCTCTCCATCAAATCTTGGGAGATACTTAGGATGATTTTTGGGCACAGGATTAAGCACGAAAGGCAAAACAAGAGGCTTATATCTTTCAGGAACCTTACGAGGCACAGGATTACGTACAGGGATTGGTTGAATGGGCTCGATATGAACAAGGATAGAATGATTGGCTTTGAAATTTGTTTCCTCCTTGGCTGTATGATGATTTTGAGCAGCATTTAAAGGCTTCTGTTCTAATGTGCAAGGAGGCTTTTCAACAACATTTTCGAAAGAAAAATTACAAAAATCAAATCTAAAATCGCTTTTAAAATACAATATACACAACAAAATCTTATGGAAGAGAAAGAACATGACCTCTTGGATAGTAATCCAGGTCAAATGCCTAATTTTCTCGTATATTTCTCTTGGGTTCATTTCTCCAGTGGAGTCTTTATTATGAGGATTATGTGGAGTCGCCAGGTGGATAAATCAACTTTGAAGGGTCTGATCTCTGTCCACCAAGACAGATCAGAACTAAATATGCAATAAGAAACAAAAGATTTTGAGATTTTTTGATATTTTTTTATTTTTTTATTTTTCAAGACAAGTTTAAGACTTATTCGAAAGGCACACTGATAAAAAATGGGGATTTGTAGTGATGAACAGATGATTGTCCCCAGTGGAGTCATCATTATGTTATCGTTCAGGTTGTTCCCTTTGACTCCTAAGGGAATACGGCCGAGGTAACCACAAACCAAGCTTTGGACTGTAGGTCCTAGCCTACCAGCAGTCAGAGAGGGCTCTCTCTTTGGGATTTAGCTTTGTTTAAGGGATGATTTCAGGCTAGATATGATGCAAATGGGTTTTGTTTGAGTTTGGTGGGATGGTGATCTCAGATAGAACTGGGATGCAAGTGTATAACTGCTTTTTCCATTGGGCAATGGAGTCACTGCAAGTGTAATTACTGAAAGAGTTTCTTGGTGAAAGGTAGTACCACAGAGCAGGATAGGCGGGCTAGGAACAACTTTCAAATCTGGTAATGATAGAATGAAGTCAGGGAATGAAAGGCAATCAAGAATCTTTCACTATACTGACAGAGGGAAAATGGATAAATATTGTACAAGAGCAATTAAGAATTCCTAAACAGTATTCAAAATGAGAGAACTAGTGCAAACATGAGCAGTTAAGAATTCATATTTATGACTAATCCTGAAGAAAACATAATAAATAACAGAGATTGAACATAAGGTGCATTTAAACAAATATTATGCTATTCTTCTTCTCTGTTACCAAGATCATGAAACATAGATGAGATTTACAAAATAGAAAACATAAGACACAGTTTAGTATAACTTATTGTTCCTTAGCATGACACAGGAATTCTGTAGCAAGTCCCAGAACATCCAATCCGCCTTCAGATCATTCAGGCACAGTGAACTTCAACAGCCATTTGTATTAACACAGTCTGATATGTTACAGTGCAGTTCAGAAAGAGGAAATCATCAACCAACCCACCAACCAAAAACCCATATTACATTGTTCAGGGCTGTATTTATAGGCAAAATATCTACAAAAATAGATCCGATAGAATATCTGAGGAAATAACTACAATTAACCTAACTTCTCTTGCAAGTAATGTAAAAAATATCTATCTAATGCTGCGTTGGGGGCAGCTGTTTCAAAAAATGAGGCTATGTGTCCTTTGCTATTATGCGCTGGCCATTTATCATAACTGCGAATTAGTCTCTGCTCCACTGCTCTTGAGTGGCTTTTATGTGCATTAACTGTGATCTGAGAGCCTTAAGTGGCTTCACCGCTTTCTTTGACTTTGATGGAGGCTTTTAATGTTCACCTACTTTGATATTGTTGATCTGATACTCTTTGCCGCTTCACTGATACTTTTTTAACTGAATCTAGGCTTTATCTTTCCTCTAATACTCTTTAACACTTGTATGGGGACTCTCTTTCTCTGTTGATCCTCTTTAAACTGCTAAATCGCCCTTTTTATCTCTTTACAGCAAAAATAGCTGCTGTGAACCATGCACTGGACTGAGGCTTTCCATTTTGGCCCTTTTTTCTTAGCGATGCGCGATTAGCGCTAAGCACTAATCGCGCATCAAAATCTGCCTCTGATTTCATTTTGGGCTTCCTAAGGAGCGATTTTTCCTTTGCGCGCTTTTTCTTGGCATGACGTCAGCGGTGGGACCCAGTACGGCGAATGACGTCAGCAGGGTGACGTGGCAGGGTGACATGGATGATGACGTCATCATGACACGGTGGTAGCGTGATGACATCAGCAGGTGACATGGCGCAGGTACAGCACAGTGGCAGGTGACGTGGCAGCATCGTCATGCGATGACGTAGGCAAGTGGGGAGGGGGGTAAGCGGTTTGCGTCGGACCGCTTTTGGTACGGGAGTGGTATGTGTCAGGGGCGGCCCGATGCAATAGGTGGCCGACAGCTGTCCCGGTGTACGTCGGTGAAACCATCGACCATCGGGTACTATCGTGCCGCTACGAAGGGGCGCCCGATATTCATTAGGGCCGTCAGATCTAGGAGGGCCGATCCTAATGTGGACGGGAGGGCAAAGCAATCGAGGTTTAATAGAAACGCGCACCCGATAAACGTTAACTATTCACAGCTGCGGGTGGTTAAAACCTTAGGTTTTGGGTTTAATGTTTTTATGGCGCAGGACTATGGTTATTCATTAATCGAACATTAATAAAATCCAAATGCAATGTGCGCGGAGGGTGGTTTGAACATAGTTATTTATTTAACAGTGTGTTAAATAAATCCTAAGGGAAATGAACGCGGAGGGGCTAACAATGGGTCCCAAATGGACCTAGTGTTTCCCGACTTGTGTTTATATAGCTATAGTTGCCATGGGGATGAATATTTAGTGTTTTTTGGGTTTTTATATAGCTTCTTGTAGAATAGGGGGAGGGGAAATGATTTAGGGAGCTAGATAATAGGGTTAGGTGTTAATATGGAATGAAAAGGAAATGGATGTATGCTAAGTTCATAGAATGGAGACTTAAGCATAGGGAAATGAATGGATTGTGTAAAGATTAATTTTACACAAGAAATGTGGCTTCTTTTCACTAAGTCAACTCAGATGTCAACCTGTTTTTTAACAAGAATGGAGTGAAAATGGACTTTTTGGGTAGATCCGAAGGTCCTTGAGGGGATGTTAGTGAATGATTTGGGAAATAAGAAGGGGGAGTTAGAGATGCCTTGCTTGATAAGATCAAAATGAAAAAGTGCCTCAAAACTGTGATCTGGATAAATATAACACTTGAAAACATGAAATGGATCACATATCTTGATTTCTGCAACCACAAAACTACTTACCCAGCCCACTTTACCTAGCATTTTTTCTTATTTTGGTTTGGGTGCACTTGAACTAGCAAACCCATCTTTTCAACTTTTTCTCTTTTACTATCCTCCTATCTACATCTATACTTATTTCATCCAGGGGCTCAGATTAGGCTGTTGAGCACC